>JAEIHY010016298.1:0-68327 GCA_018904565.1 Drosophila tsacasi
CTGCAAGGGTATACAAACTTCGGTTTGCCGAAGTTAGCTTCCTTTCTTGTTATATATGCATTTCCTTCCACAAAAAAGACTTTCTGTGTCGAATTTATCCCAATTTTCCCCTGTGCATCGCACAACCTCTTGTCAGTGTCATAAGCCACACTGCCACAGAGTAAGAATCAGACTAAGCCCGCTGCTCCAGCTGCCTGTGAACTTAATCCAAGGCAAGAGAGAGAATCAACCCCAAGACGTTCGCCGGGCCAAAGGAATATCAAATTGAAACTGTGCGCACCGGCTGAAGGCGTCTTGCTGGCACGTGGCCAAAAAGGATCCAGCCAGACCGGAGGCTGGACGCTGGCGGGGAATGGGTTGAGCTGGTTGTTCTTCAATTACCCTTTCGACGACGCCGGCGCTCGCTCCCATACTCGTATTATGATAATCGCATCCTAATTGCGAGAAAATTACGCCCACGTGCGGCTGTAACCTGATCAGGATTGTCATCAAAGGCTGGCTGGAACTGGAGCTGGAGTTGGAGCTGGACCAGTCAGCTGACGAAGCATGGCCAAGGCCAGATGTGGCTTCAATGAATGCCAGAATATGACCCCGGTACCCTTTACTTGCGAGATAAATAATAAAATATAGAAAAGACCTGAGATCAGACTCAGTATCTTCTCAAACGTTAATCCAAGGCATTAATTAAAAGATTCGGAAATTACTCCTTCTGACTAATATTTTATTACCCCGCAATTTGTATTTTTTAGTGGTTGCATTATTTCCAAACCATTTTAAAATAATATTTCTGTTTTTCAACCTAATTACTCTACAACACCGTTTTTTTAACTATATTTATAATTAAAACAATTGTTCATATATTATTTACATTTTATTTAAACATTTAAAACGGTTTGTAATATAAAGAACAACATTTTCCATATTATTTAAATTTGTAAGAACTTGATTAGTTCTTCCTCTTTTTATCGAAGAAAATTAAAAAATATAACGAATAATATAATACCGCCAAGTAATGATGTCGGGCAGCTGGATATTTATCCCTAAATATAACGTATTCTTCCGTTAATTATTAATTATTACATTATTTAAGCTATTACAAATAAAATCATTTTTACACTTTTGTGCAATTATTTCAGTTTCGAAAATTCAAAATCCATCAAAGTTGCCGCGCAAAATTAGGAGTTGCCAGATTTTCCAATGGATCGGTAAAGCAGACTCTAGTTGGGAAAACTGCTTTACCGACCTGGGAAAAAATCCAACAATTTCACCTTTCAACATTTTGCGCAAGTAGTGAAAAAATATAAAAAGGTGAAATAAAAATAAAAAGGTGAAATTAAAAAAGTCAAACTGCTTGTTTCACGATTTTCAAAAGCGCCATCTACCGCATCAATTGCAGACGGTCACACTTCGTTCAACTGCCTAAAAGTATGCTTAAATTAAACACTCAGATACAGTGGCATCTTTTGGGCTAAATTAATAAGCATAGCACTCTTTTTGGCAGTTACACAACAATTTTGTTTTAAAAAAATCTTAAAATGTAGGATTCCTTTCTTGTTTTTATTTTATTTATTTTTAAGGATTCCCTATAAGAACGTTCTAGTTACGACACTTTTTGCTCCCAATTTTCCTTATAATATTTTGCCTTATTATTTTTTTTCGCGGAAAAAAGCCAAAACATATTTAATAAAAACCAAAAATCCCGCTTCCCGCCTATCTTAATTTTGTCCAGCGTCTAATCTTCAAAAAAAGCCAAATATTACGAGAAAAAGGCTAAAGTGGCAGACTTGAGTGGCGACTGCGCTTAAATCCAATTTCTTTCTCAGTCCAGTGCTGCCATAATTTTTAAACCAAAAAAAAGCTGTTTTTGACTAAAAACTAATAAAAAAAAAGCTAAAAATATTCACAAAGCAGCGAAAAAATCGGTTTTAATATTTCCTTTTATAATGAAAGTTACAAAGGAATTGTAACAGCGAATTTCCTCGATTTTCTTAGCAGAATTAGGTGAATAAGGATAACAGCGTGAAGTAATAGGAATATCTGCCTTTCTGATAATAATTCTAAAATATAGATACAAATTTTGCAATAATGGCAATTATAAAAAAAAAGCGGAAAAGCCAGCAAATATTTTGAAAAATTCCAGAATTCCCGCTTGCCGCAATTTTACATTTTTTCCCACTTCTGAATTTCCAAAAAAAGAAAAAAAATTTTAGGGGATGAAAAGCTAAAGTGGCAGCTTTGAGTGGCGACTGCGCTTAAATCCAATTTCGTTCTCAGTCCGCAATCGTCGGTTTTGCCAACCAAACGTGCTTCATTTTCTATCAAACGACGCTTCGCACTCCGTTCCCTTCCGTACACCTTTCGATTCCGACTCCGAGTCCGGATCCGAGTCAGGATTGGGATTCAGCTGATGGTGAATCGGGGCTCGCCAGTTGAGTTTCGCGGAGAATGCAACAGGATTAGCAGCACGGGATAGTCAGCGTCACCTTTGAGGACGGATCCTGTGAGTGCGACGGATGTAACGGAATTCGGTGGCACAAACGATACGGTGCGACAGGAGCGCTCGAGGACCGTGGAATTTCGGTAGACAGGAGTCAGGATTCAGAATTCAGGAGCAACAAATACCAGCAGAGGACGACGAGCAATACACAAACAAACCGAGCTTGGGCCATTCAACAACCTACTCTCGACGCGGCCGTATCGATTTTCCGTTACATCGTTATACACACACGCACTAACCCACTTCGCACTTGGCCCACTGCCATTACGCATACGCCCCGTTGCCACCCGAAAGAGAGGGGCCACCGCACACTCACACACATCTACGCAGCTGGGACTCGAGAGAGAGAGAAAGAGCGAATTTGTTGCATCTCGGCGGCACTGGAAGCATGTTTCATTTGGCACTCGCTAGCCGCGGACGGACTAACCATTTAGGTGAGCAGCAGGAGCAGGAGAGTCCGACGGAGGAGGAGCACCACCACCAGCAGCAGCAGCAGCAGCAACAGCCGGACGGACAGCTCAATTGCGGGCAATTTACGAGCATAGTTAATCCGCGGGCACACAACCCAAATAAAATCGCGCATTGTGCGCTTAATTCGCCGCTGCTGCTGGTGCTGCTGCTCCCTCCATAGAATTCTCCACTCCCCCGGGTCCCCAGTCCCCTGAACTCTTTGTTTGTGTTTTTTCGCACACGCAGGGCTACAGCAATAGCCATTGTAAATAGCAGTCATCATCAGCATCAGAGATCGCGACAACCGCCTGCCATCCGGGATCCGGGACTTTCACTCATCGCAGAGATCACTTGAGAAACCCCCAACGAGACCGCGATCCACCAGCAGGTGTTCAGCATGGCGAGGCTTCAGTTGCACACAGGACAGGTGGCGGCCGCGGCGGTGCTGCTGCAGGGGCTCCTCCAGTTGCTGATGATGGGCGGCCCGGCAATGGCCCAGGGCCCGCCGCCGCTGCAGGTGTGCCCCGAGCAGGGCGAGATTGCGCCCTGCATCTGCACGGTGAAGAAGAACGGGCTGGACATTCTGTGCGAGACCACGGATCTGGCGCACATCACCAAGTCGATGGGCACGCTGAAGGGCAAGAGCCCGATCATCTTCTACCTGAAGCTGCGCCACAACAACCTGCCCAAGCTGCAGGGCTTCGTCTTCCTGGCCCTGGACATCCGCCACCTGACCATCCATAACAGCAGCCTGGCGGCCATCGAGGAGAATGCCCTCAGCTCGCTGGGTAACTATGGGGACAAGATACTCATCTTGAGCCTGGCGACATCATGGTTTTCTTTTCCTACTCCTCAGGCAACGGCCTCACCCAGCTGGACGTGTCCCTGAACCAGATGAAGACGGTGCCCTCGCAGGCGCTGCAGCACCTGTTCCACCTGTTGATCCTTAATCTGAACCACAACAAAATCAGCGTGATCCACAACAACGCCTTCGAGGGCCTGGACACCCTGGAGATTCTGACGCTCTACGAGAACAAAATCACTCAGATCGACCCTGAGGCTTTCCGCGGACTCGAGGGGTGGGTTTCGAATACGTTTTTTTGCCGGTTTTTGTGTTAATTTATGCTCTTCTGTCTGGATGTGTTTTTCAGCAAACTAAAGCGCCTCAATCTGGGCGGCAACGATCTGAGCAGTGTTCCCCAGAAGGCGCTCTCCATTCTGGACACTCTGAAGAAGCTGGAGATACAGGAGAACAAGATACGAACCATTAGCGAAGGCGATTTCGAGGGTAAGCAACTAACACCTATTTATTCTTTGAGATATGTTAAATCTCATTTACTTTCCACAGGCCTGCAGAGCTTGGACTCATTGATTTTGGCCCACAACATGATCACCACCGTGCCTGCCAATGTCTTCTCCCATCTCACCCTGCTCAACTCCCTGGAGCTGGAGGGCAATAAGATCAGTGCCATTGACAAGGACGCCTTCAAGGGTCTGGAGGGTATGTTTGAGTTTCTAATTTAAACTCCAACATCTCTTATCTCTCTCATTTGATGTATCCAGAGAACCTGCAATATCTACGTCTGGGGG
This sequence comes from Drosophila tsacasi, assembly GCA_018904565.1. Classification (NCBI taxonomy): domain Eukaryota; kingdom Metazoa; phylum Arthropoda; class Insecta; order Diptera; family Drosophilidae; genus Drosophila; species Drosophila tsacasi. The sequence goes on from JAEIHY010016298.1 coordinate 4,538, forward strand.
ATAACCAAATCCACACCATTCCCAGCGAGGCCCTGCGCCCCTTGCATCGCCTTCGCCACTTGGATTTGCGCAATAACAACATCAATGTCATAGCTGAAGATGCCTTCACTGGATTTGGAGATTCCCTAACATTCCTCAATCTGCAGAAAAATGAGTAAGAGAAGGTTTTTACTTTGTATTTTCGTAACTATCTGAGTAATGCAGGAACTATTCCTTATCTATTCGAAGTTTGTGGTTTATTTGATCTCAAACTCTTTACTTATAATACCTAGAGTCTTAATTTTTTCCCAAAAGTACTTTAAAGCCTATGAAAACCAGTGTTCCTTATATAAGCCTTGAACTTTGGTCTTAGATTTGCATTACTATATAAAATTCCTACTAATCTCTGTCAGATTACGACTGCAAAGGTTGAGCTTCATGTTGTTTACACAACTTTTGCAATAAACAACATTCCTTTCTTATCTCAGGGAAAATCGAATACTAATAACTAGATTATCTGGCGACTATTGATTTAACATTTAACCCCTTCAATTCCATTATATTTCAGCATCAAAGTGCTGCCTAGCATTCTGTTCGAGAACCTCAACTCGCTGGAGACTCTGAACCTGCAGAACAACAAGCTGCAGCGCATACCGCAGGACATCATGGAGCCGGTCATCGACACCCTACGCATCATCGATATCACCGGCAAGTCATGGGCACTCCAAACCCCAAAAGTGCCAGAGCAAAATCTTATTTAATCTTTTTCCCCTTCGCCACAGATAATCCTTTGAACTGCTCGTGCGAGCTGACTTGGTTCCCCAAGCTGCTGGAGGACCTGAAGAACAAGGACGACGAAATGTCGCAGAAGAAGAAGCCGCTGTGCCACATGGGGCTGGACAACCGCGAGTACTTCGTGCAGGCCATGCCCACCGAGAAGATGCACTGCGCCGGCCTCAATGTGAGTCCCTCGCCCACCAGCGGCGGTCTGATGCGGATCCTGCAAGTGAACATCCTGGCCCAGATTGCCGTGTGTAGCGTGGCGTTTCTGACTAGCGTCTAATGCCTGTCCAGCCATGTTCTATGTGGGTCAGTTTCAGCTTCAGTTTCAGTTCCACCCAGACACTTAGATCCCATACTCAGACCCAGACCCAGACCCATAGAGATCAGTGATAGTACCAGTTCCATTCGGTCTGATTCGACACATATCCAGTGGATAGCCAAAAGATAACTAAAACTAAAACTAAAACTAAATCCAAGCCAGACCCCAACCACAGACCACCCTTCGTATGTCTACAAACCATTTTCGTGTTGCTGTATTGTATGTTTTCTTATAGATTGTAGAGAAACCGTGAATTATGCAACTCTGCCAATAATTAGACTCAGAAAGCACGCTTTTTGAATCAGCAGCCAGTCAGCAAGACAGCCAGACAGCAAGTCAGCAATTCAGCAATTCAGCCAGCCAGCAGACAGCATCCCAACACCCACCTTGTTGAATCGAGGCACCTGCGGCGAGGCACCCCAACATCCAACATCCAAGATCCAAGATCCACCCCATCCACACTTGCACAGTAGCTCGACTCGAATGGGAACTGCTGGGCGGCGCGAGATGGGTCAGCAGGAGAGGTACCATACCCGGGCCCAGGCCCAACCCCAATCCCAGCTTAGATGTAAGGCTTGATTTAGGCACAAGAGCACTGGCTTTAGCACCCAGGCGAAACTCAAACATATCGGAATATTGTTAAGTTTAAGAGTGGGATAAAAAGAGGATATTGTGCATGCGTATATGTGCACCCATTTACCATTTATTACGTGTAGTCTATCGTCGTCTTGTCGTCGGTGTTGTGAGATACAATCATTACTACTCACCCCCAGTTTACAGTCCTTGTCCTTCCTCCGCACCCGAGACCCCGAGCAATGTCTCACCTAGTCGAAGATATATCTGTAACCCGATTACAAACATTTACTAAACTGTGGCTCCCCTTGGGGTTCAGCGGAAGGAAGACGCTAGAGGAAACCAAGAGAAGGAAGTAATATTCATTTGCATCAATCACCAAGAACTGATTATGGAATAAGTAGTTTGTACTCTTTATTTGCCACGAACGAGGGGCAAGTACTTTATCCCAAAACCCAACTCCCAACGTACTCTCCCCACCCCACACAAATCGAGAAAACATATCGTTATTATACTGTTATTATATCGTGACATATCAGGAGCTGGCAAGCTCAACACGGCTAAAATAGTGACATTTTATAGAATTTACATTTACTTACATTTACGAGGACATTTTTGAGAGGCAGAAGAGCGCGTTCGGAATTAGAGCAAAAACAATTTGTATATGCAGAGTGTGTGGAATTTTTGAAATTTTTTTATACATATACTTTTATACACACATACATACGTACCTTTTCAATTATGTCTATGCAAAAGCTAAGTTGTAATTCGCTAAAGTTAATTGTAATTGTAATTGCACCTCAACCGCTGCAGCTTTTGAATCGCGCGCCTTTCGGCAAGCCCCTTCCATCCGTCGGCCGGCTTGGGTCAGTAGCCGGCTCCCGGTGGTCGGGGCAACGTAGGGGGCAGCGAGGCAGGAGCGGAGCGGAAGCGGAAGCGGCGCCGAGAATATCTCCAGGGGAACGCGCTGCACTGCCGATTCGGGTCAGTTTCCTAAGGCCAGAGCCGTTCCCCTTGAAATATTCAGCCCCCTGCACAGTGCTCTCCATGCGAGCTAAGCTGTCCGAGAAATCGGAGGGCATCCAAGAATCTAACTAATAAAGAATCCATGTTGGTTACAAATGCAAAAGAAGAGGGAGTTTTCTTTAAGGGAAAGCTGAAAGGAATTTAAATAATGAACCCTTGTTGTTTGCAAATGCTAGAGAGCTCTTGTTTTATTTTCCAACTGAGAGAACTTAGTCATATGGCCCGAAAGTACAGGGTCTTGGGCACCTCGAATCCATTGAAGGGACTGGCTATGGGCACCGTATAAGCACCCATGTTGGAGAACCCTATAAGGTCACCTCGGTTCAGGTTGGGCAACAGCAGGTCCTCGGAAATCTGTGAGAGAAGTGTAAGATATTATTTTAAAATCTGGATTAGATTGCTGAGCTCTTCCCACCTTATCCAAGGCATCGCAGCTGGGTCCCCAGATCAACGATTTAAACTGCGGCAAGGCTTCGGCTTCGTCCTTTAAGAAGAAGTTATAATGGTTAATAAAATCATTGAGAGCATATATACTTCTAGAAATATATCATTTACCAGATAATGCTCCGCTGTCACCACCTGGTGATCGTACAGAATGCAGTTAAAGGACCCATAGACCCCATCGTTGAGGTAGTACATCACAGTGTCCAGCTTCCCAGCCTCGTTACGAACCTCTCGCTTGGCATGAATCTTACAGATCAAAGTGTATGCAGCTGCGACAAAGAAGCGTCCGGGCTCTGCAATTATCTGGACACGCTCATCGGGAAAATAACGCTCCACCGAAGTATTAACAATCTCGGAAATCTGCCACATCGATTCTATAATAAATTAACTTCTAACTAAAATTTTGAAGTCTGTAACTCACCCTCTCGAACTTCCCATCATCACTGCCTGGAAAACCGCCACCAATGTCCAGCAAGTCCATGTCATAACCGAGCAATTCGCCAAACTTAAATAGGTTCTTGGCCTTCTTAATGGCTCGGTCGTAGGCCTCCAGCTCGCTGCAGCCAGAGCCCACGTGGAAGCTGGTGCCAGTTACCTTCAGGTTCAGAGACTTGGCCAGCAGCATCAGCGCCGTGGCATCCACATCCGCATCGCAGCCAAACTTATCGCCCAGCGGACATTGCGCCTCCTTGGCTTCGCTCTTGAATCTGACAATTAGACTAGAGAAAGGGTCGGAAATAATTATAAATCCTACTTTAAATGTCTGTTGAAATAACTTACTTGGAGTTGGGATAGTGCTTGTGCAGTTTGTAAATCTCAAACTCATTGTCCACTGTGCCATTGGCCACCTGGTGCTCCTTGGCGTACTCCAGGTGACTAACCGGCCGGCAGGGATTGGCAAAGATTATCCGCTCGGGTGAGACATTGCAGCCCAGGACCTAAGAAATATAAATTGAAAACAAAACGTGGAAAAGTGGTAGGTATTAAAGTAGCAAACTTTATTCCTATTTAAATATTAACTACAAAAACCCTTACAAAATTGTAATTATTTGAAATAAGTGTCAACAAATAAGTCATTAAACTGTTACTAACTGAACTGAGCTATATTAATGAGTCTTTATACAATGATTCATTGATAAGACAGTCTCGGATTTTTTTATTGTCATTTTTAATGGAATTTTCCTTTGAAATACCTTTGTCTGTGCTCACTTATTTCCATTAGGGATCATTTCCATTAACGATGCACAAACTGTTTTTAGGAACCGATTATTTTAGAAAATAATTTTTCTAGAATTTGATTCGGTGTCATTCTAGACAAATTAGACCAGCGCAAATCCTGCTGGCCAGTGTAAATAATCAACGATTCTATAGGGAAGACATTAAATGTATTTACTAATCGTCTACCGTCTGCTTTGCTACTTAAATATAGGTACATAAATATACTTATCAATGAAATGTAGAAGCTACTCTTTTTAGCAATTAACAAGAAAGGCAGCAAACTGTGGGAAGCCGAAGTTTGTATACCCTTAAAGTAAGCAATTTATTATTAAAATCGTTTATAACTTTGCCAAAAATTCCTTAATTTCATATCGGAAAGCTTTTCAATGCTAGTTTTTATAAACATTAAAAATCTGCTTACTGAATTTCACATTTTTTTTAAATAAATTTTTTTTTATTTTTGACAATTTTAATGATGTAACCCCTTAAAAAAATAAAAAAAAAATTAGTAAAATTAGTTTTCTATAAGACATGGCCAGATCGACTCTGCTGATAATGCTGATCAATAATATATATGATTTATATTGTCGGAAATGACTCCTTTACTACTTTGCAAGCTTCTGACTGAAATTATAATACTCTGCTACATAGGGTATAAAAACATTATAGTGTAGGAGTCTAGTCTAGACTTTTTATTAGGTCACCCACCAGCTTGAGTTCGTTTTTGGAGGCGCAGTCAAACCCGGTGCCCAGATCGGCCAGCAACTGGACCACCACGGGGTCGTCGTTGCACTTGACGGCGTAGTAGGGCCTGATCCTGGGCAGGAGACGCTGCCAGAGACGGTGCTTCCGCTCCACACTGGACAGGTCGCAGATATTGAGGGCCTGATCCAGGTCCTGCAGGCCGGACTCCTCGATGACCCGCCGGATGCTGAGCTCGTGCTCGTAGTAATGGATTTCCGGAACCCCGCTGGCCATGTCGCCACTTGAAACGTAACTGAACGATCAGAGATGCGGCGCTTGGGCTAATCGCTCTCGCAATTGTTATCAGTCAACGACTCCGCTCCGAATCGCAACAGACTTGCCGAACATTTAGGAACACGCTCCGAAAACAGTTCATGAGCGCGGAACAATGAGGCTCTAATTAGCGGCAGAGGTCAAGCGATAGAGAGGCACAGACCATTATCCCCGAAACGCCCCGAAAGCCAGTCTCTGAATATATTTGCCACAGTGCGTAATTTACAACCAACAATATTTGGCATCGTAAATAATTTTAATGCCCATGGACCGCGGCACGAGCATGTAAAACTAATAAAATGTAAATTTTCAACAGCGATTTCCGGAGTGGCCATCAAGTCGTGCATAATTGACACTTGCCCCGAGGACACGGCCCACTTCACACTCTCTCACACACTCGCACACACTGAGGACCAAGGACAAACCGGAGTGGGAATCGCATGGCAAACCCCTACACACACCCCTAGCAAATTCCACGGCAATGACAACGATAATAATAGCCGAATAATAATAGAGTGCGTGCTCACACAGGGGATGCGGCAAGGACGCGGAGGGTTGCGGTCTGTTGTCCTGGCCAATTTAGGGCCAACCCCCGACAAGGGCCCATCGAACGGGCAATTAAAAATTAAAATCAAACTTTTGTAATCGATATTGGCAATTGCGCCTCTTCATCGCGAAACTTGGAAGCGTGCGCCATCAATCAACCATTAATTGGCCGAGGGCCCATCAATATTTTTTGGCCTTCAGCTAGGATCTTGGCGAAAGGATGGCAAAGAGTCGAGAGCCGAGAATGACAACTGTCAGGAGCAGGAGACAAAAGTATTGAGCGATGACCGGACCGAAAAGGGATCTTGTCATGCCGAAGGAGGAATCGGATATATCCGAATCATTGCGATTTGATTGCAATTTGCTGCGAGTGTCATCATTCAATCCATTTCTGACTTCGTGGCGATTTCAAAACTAACCCGAAACCGCTGGAGTGCGCTCTCTGAGTGATGTGACTAATCGGGGACAGGCTGTAAAGTGTTCTACTCTCTCTCAAAAAAAAAAAAAAAAATAAAAACGGAAACTGAAACCGAAGCCGAAACCAAAACCAAAGCGACAGCGGAACTCAAACATTTCTAGCATGTTGAATTGAAAACTGGTTTCGCCCTTTTTATACAAGTAAATGCATTGAAATCATTTGCCTTTTAAATCGTTTGCATTTAAATTATTTCGAGATGTAAATCATTTGCTTAATTTGCTTGAAATTTACATGCAAATGTCATTAATTCAGTTGTCAGTCCTTTGGTTTCCCATAGCAATTGATTTAGGAACCACACTCATATCAAGTGCATCTTTGTTGAGGAACTTAACGAAATGAATTCGTTTTTCACTTTATTTGAGCTGTCAGAGTACCATACTTCCTTGTACATTTCATTTGAAGTTGTTTAGTACTTCAGAATGTACTTTGTAGTTTCTTGGCAAAAAGAAAAGGTCAAGTGGGCCTGAAATTAATTAAAATGTAACTTTAGAGTGCGCAAAGATGTGGACGAAAATAAGCAGCAGGTTGCAACCTTTAGCTGTTTTGGATACCTATATCTAATATTTGTCATCATTATATTTAAGTTTTACAAACTTTGTTTATATATTTTTAAGGATATTCTTTGTATATTACAAATTGTAAATTATAATATAAAATATTTAACAACGAATTTGGCTTCTAAATGTTCAACCTTTTATGCGCATTTAAAAATATATTAGTTTCTGGATCAAATGAAACTTTTGACTTAAAATATTAGCTTTTTCTTTTCAAAATTGTATATAATATTAAACTATTATGTGCTTTATATAAATTGATCATCCGAGTTTAATTTTAAGATAAGGATAATGTACAACATATATCAATATTCAAAAACTATTCTCAGATATTTAAACTTATTTTTATGAGACATAACTCTCTCACTTTCTAGTTTCACCAAGAACAGAACTAGTTTCTCAAGTTGACCTAATATTTTATTTCTCAATGACAAATCTCCCATTCCTTTATATTAACATCCTATTTATAACCCAATACCAAGGTGATTCTCATATATTTCTCCATAGTTTTATAGCCACCTAACGCAAGTCTAACGACTACCCTCTCTTCGGAAATAGTTTCATAATAAACTCGCCATGACTGGCAGCGCCTAGCTGGCGCCCCCGACAGCCACACGAGCCTTGGTAATCAGGGGGAGTAGGACTCACCTTTGGCCCATCATCACACCCGAAGGCACTTGACCGGCCATTTAAGGGCCTTGTTGGCGGTTGGGAGGAGCAGCTCGGAGCGGAGCAGTAGGCGGCGGTGGTGGCCACTCCAAGCCGGGCCATTACCGCATTATGGGCGCCCCACTCGAGATTCCCAATCTGTGCGTTCGGCTTAAACTGCGCCTGTGCCGGCGACGGCTCTCAGCTGGGCACTTGCACTGCTCCCCCGGTACACGGAGAGAAATATTAATGCCATAAGGGTGGTAATAATTAGATGAGATATGTAGTAAATTTATTTGAAATTATATTAGAGTAAATACCAGTTTATAATTTAGGTAATTAAGTATAAAGCTGCTTATAGAAGAGGTTATTGTACAAAGGAGGCTATTGTCTTGCTGAATATTAAATATTATCCCTGAAATGTTATATATTTTACCTGAATTAGATATTTATCCTAAGCTTAGAACTAAATTAAAGTAATGAAATAGGTTTATCCTTAAAAAAGTAAAAAAGAAGAGTTACCCTCATTAGGAATAAGCAGGACGCAGACATAGAGTTTTCCTTTTGTGGCACATACTTCCTTGAATTATGTATGAATAAAGATAACTTTTAATAAGCCAGAAAATCCCTACTATTAGAAATTTCTCCCTGTGCACCTCTTTGCCACTGCCATGAGTCATTTGGGCCACGCGCGCGTCTGGGAGAGGTCCTTGCTCCACCTGCGAGGGTTCGGCGCGGCGCTTCCTCATTCAGTTTTGTTTGGTTAGGCCAACGGGCTGCAGCAGCGATGAGGCACATGCCCCGGCTCATTGCCACAACTCCGGCCAAACGGCAACAATAGTCACGGTAATTGCACCGTTCGACTTCGAAGGATAAATCGGCGTTGCGGCGACACAAAGAGACACACAATCAAAATGTCGCATTTGCTGAGGCGCACCAAGAAGTCCTGTCTGAAGGTTAGTGTAAGTTGCGGTGCGGCTTGGGGCGGGCGATCAATAAAAAATCGATGCGGGGGCCACCGCCGCAATAACAATAGACCGCGGAGTCCGCATGCCTGAGCTTTCAGTGGGTTGTGCCGGGCGTTAATCATACGCCGCGTTGCCTTCCGCCCGCAAAGTTCACTCCCATCGATTTGTGTGTCGTTGCAGTTGCTGCGCCGGATATCCACCTCGAAGCAGCTATTTGTGCAGCGCCTGGACGAGGAGGATGGCGACGAGGACGATGTGGAGCCGGATGTGGGGGCGGACCTGCAGCGGGGCCTCGAGCTGGACGTCAACAGCAATTGCCACATGACGGAGGCCATCTACGAGGAGCTTCAGCTGGATGAGTGCAACCAGAACGAGGCGCCACCGGAGCTGGCCAGGGAAGCGGAGGAGCCGCAACCACAGGAGGGGAAGCTGGATCTGAGAACCAGGTACTTGATGAGCTACGGAAACTACGAGGTGCTGGCCACCGCTTCCTCTGCCATTGAGTTCGAGCGGGTGCCCTACAAGGAAAACGTGCGCTATCTCCGGCATACGCCCTCCAACTCCAGTCTGGATCTGCAGTTGGAGGAGCAACAGCAGCAACAGCAGGTGCAGCAGCAGCCGCCCCCGAGGCCGCCACCTGTACAGCAGGCTCCCAAGCACACGCCCCAGAAGATGGCCAGCCGCCTGCAACACCAGCATCCCTGCAGCATAAGTCTGGCCTCCAAGTTCGAGGGCAACTACCACAGCGTGGTGATCATGGAGCCGCCGCACGACGACTTCCCCATCGTCAAATGGGACATCAACGGCAACTCCCTGGATGATGACACTTGCGATCGCTGGGAGGACTTTGACACGCGGTGGCGTCAAGCGGCGGCGGCCACTACCAGACCGTTCTCTCAATCGCAGTCGCAGAAGTCCAGCCACCAGTCCAGCTCCTGCACCTTGGAGACCTGGGTGGACGATGCGGAGCCGCTGAGCCTGGAGCTGCACAGGCACGAGAATGCGGCCAAATGTAACCTTTGCCTTAGGAGCTTCTGAGTCCGGGAGATCGGGAATCAGGGTACCCATAGAAACTTATATGTATAACCTCCACACTTTGCGTCCAGCGATAGAGCACAGAAACCAGTCTTGTGAGAATTACCTATATATATATGTGTAGACCGCAATTTTCATTATAGAAAGTTGTTTTCGAGAATATCCATTAACAATAAAGCGTGTTTTGTGTGTGTGCGGCGCTCCTTTGGCTCCATACCTTGAATAATGCACTCGAGAATGCTTCTCTGAGGGAGTAACATGGTCCCAGTCGATGTCCCTCCCCCGTCCACCGATCCATTCCGGCGCACGACCCGCACGTGCTGGACGTTCGTGAGAATCCGTAGACCTCTGGCTTTCCCACGAGCAACAGCGATTTTCAGTGCGTCGTCGGTGGTGCAAGTTCAACTTGCCGCTCAGCCGGGCACTATCCATCCACTTGGCCAGGGGTGGGTTTCTCCGTTCTTCGTTCTGACGATTCCTACCGCGATTCGGCTCGAGAGTCTGTCCCACGCTGGCCCTGACACTGGCATTGGCCATTAAGCACTTCCACTTTGCTGTTTGCCACATTGGAAACCTGAGCGACAGCATGCCGAATCAAATTAAAAGCACTTTTTTACAATTTTCGAGTTCGTTCGTTCTCTGAAATGGATATGGCGCGGCATTAACATCGAGCATACGCCATGACAATCGAAAATAATCGAGAAAGATGGAGTGAAATGTCGTTGCAAATATTTATTGAAAAGCTGGAGGAAGTAATAATCACACGGGAGATATTAATGTGTGTATGGAAAAGAAAAAGGGGAAACTGAAACTTAAGTTTGTATTCTACAAATATTTTGGTTTGGTATTCTTCTAAGCAAACATCCTAAGTTATCTTGGTAATTTATTAAGGCAACTTATATGGGAAACCTGAGCTTCAGCCTAACCCTTTTTCTATGTCTTTCATATTTGAAAGGAGTTTAGCAATATACGATGCATGGATAGGGATACCTAATATATACACCATGAAAAACGAGTTACTTATAAGCCACAGATTGCAAAAACCAAATAAATATTGTAAGTAAAAATTGTAAGGACCAAATTACCTAATAAATAATTGTATATCTTAGATTTTTTTTTAAGGTATTTGCCATCTCAAAATTTAAAAATTTTATCCCAGTCCAAAACTACTCAAATATTTTAAGAAAGTTGGATAGTTTGAACTGACTTAACGATTAAAATAAACTATTATAACCGTGGCAGCTTATCTGGATGTCATATGTCGACCCTATTTTCGTCAGTTAAGAACCATCCTCAACGCCAAGTAGTCGCTTTTTGCAACAGAAACAAAATGCCAAAAGGACCTGTGACTCTTGATGACAAGAAAAGTATTTGGAGTGAACCCAGCGGAGGTCCTTTACAAGACTGGCACTTCTATTAGTGATATCATTTTCCAGAACATGAAGTCCAGGATTCTGAGACAGTTGGTTCCACAACGGCGATCTAGGGTACTTCGATCATCAGAACTCTCTCTTTATGTTGGATCGCATAAATGAAGACCTTAACTTCCAAAACCGTTAACACTCGCCATCAGAGATCAAAAACGTTATTCTGGAGCTGCGCCAAGTTCAGTACGTGTGGGTTCTGGGCATCTTCAATGCGAAGGTGGGTCCCGAGGTTGGAGCCCTTGTGGTCCGGAGGCGCGATGCCACCATAAGTGCCCAAGAGATTATGGATCATGTGGCCAAGACATTGACTGAGGAGCACAAGCATCTTCACGCCGGGGTGCACTTCACCGGCCAACTACCCATCAATGTAAAAGGAAAAACGGTCCGGAGGGAGGCACTCAAATTATTTGAGCGCTTTTCCAAGAGAAAAAGTTTAATTAAAAAGTAAACAAATCGTTAAGAAGTGTTCTAAAGAGTTGAAGGGAAATTACGTACCAGAAATAAATAAATATATATTCAAAAATATGTTATTTTCACTCAAAGAAGTTTCTATTTACCAAAAAATGCAAATGCTGTAAGGCATTCACCTCAATATTGATTTGCCTCAGACAATTTCTAGGTCAACTCCGGCCACCTGCTCCCGCATCCGCTCTTATCTCGGCTCCCGGCTGACCTTGAGCCAGCACTGACCTAGAAATGTGGGCCAACCCACGGCCCCGGGCAAAGATAAAGGTCAACGACGGCTGTTGCACTTGTTGGGGCTTTGCCACACGACCGGCGGCTGCTCGGGCGCGTGCTCCAGTTTGAGTTCCATTCTGTGAGGCAGCAAGGCGGCCGCTCCAGGACAAGTGGCGACAGCGACGACGGCGGACGTTGCCAGTTAGCCGCCCACGGCGCCGATTAGGAGATGTTGTGCCTGGCAGATGCTGCCATATAATCATCGTCATCAGATGCAATCGCAATCGATGACAGAGGCTTGCTCATTTGCCGGGGCTACCGCCGCCGCTCCTTGTCGCACTCCCTGGCAACGCTGCCGCTCGGGCTCTGCTCTACGCCGCTCACTCCCGCGGCGATACTCCCTTGTTCATTTGGCTGCGATCGTACCTACCCCCAATCTCGGCCAGCACGCGTTGCCAAGGGGTGGTTGCTGCTGCGTCTTATTGGACGGCTGCCGGCGGCAGTAAAAAGGGGTTGAGCGGCGGCAGCGACGGCGGCGGAGGAGGGCAGGTCGTCCGCTGGACGTGTGCTGCAGAATCAGTCGACCGCCGTTCGCGCACACGATAAGTCACGTGCTCAAACTAGCTCCGCTCCAGCTCTAGCTCCGGTTCTGTTTGCAAGTTCACAACTCGGCAACAGAAAGTACCAACAATAGTAGTGTCAAGTGCGCAGAAGCAACAAACGGACAACGAACGAAACAAACACAAACACACACCCAACACACGCCTAACAATGGATCACAACATGCACGTGAACGCGCCACTGCATCACTGGGGCTACGCCGCCGCCGGACCCGCTGTGGCCATGCCCGGAGTGGGCACCTCTGCGCCGCAGAGCCACTGGGTGCCGCCGCCATCCCATCACAGCCATCACAGCAACCACAGTCACGGGCACAGCAGCAGCCACAAGCGGACGCTCTCCGAGAGCGACTGCGACGATCTCTACTCCGAGGAGTCTTCCAAAGAACAGTGCGTATACGTGATAAATACATAACTAAAGATCGAAAGAAAGTGTTCCCTTCATTGGGATTTTGTGTGATTTTTGAGGGTTTATTTACCAAATGAAATTTACCAAGAACAACTTTTAATTATAATTGTAATAAGCCATGAAAATTCTCCCCTGAGACACTTCATGGTTACAAACTCTTTAAAAACTAACTACGAGAGATATTTTCTGATTAAATTAAACAATATATAATGTATTCAACAACTTTAGGAACTGTCTAAAGTCTTTTTGAATTCCAGAGCACTTTGGATAAAGTATATTTCTCATAAAATATGAATAAAGTTTAAACAGCTCACCTAGTTTCGAATTAAACATTCTTTAAACCATTCTGATTGTTTCAACACTTCCCTTTCATTCTTGCAATCTACATTACTCCTTCTACCAAATTATACTAACTCTGAAAATTTGTATTCTACTCCCTTTAGAATCTCTCCCAGTGGACCTGGCAGCTGCCAACTGATGACCCGCAAAAAGCGTCGCGGGGTCATCGAGAAGAAGCGCCGCGATCGGATCAACTCCTCGCTGACCGAACTGAAGCGTCTGGTGCCCTCCGCCTATGAGAAGCAGGGATCTGCCAAGCTGGAAAAAGCAGAGATCCTCCAGCTAACCGTGGAGCATCTAAAGGGTCTGCAATCGAAAAGTAAGTTTCAATTTTTAGACTTTAAATGGGAATTTAAAATAGCAAAGTTTTTTTTTGCGAGCTCCCACAAATATTTAAATGTAAGAAGCTTATAGAAAAAACTTAAGTAAATATTGATAGTACAAAAAAATAGTTAATCAAAGATCCTTTTATTAAAAAAATATCATGAGAACCATTCCACCTAAGGCTTCCATAAAAAAACCCGCTGTGGGAATCACTTAAATAAAATATGCTGCAAATTATCACAAATCCGGGTAAACAATACTCTAACCTGTTGTCCCGAACAGGGTCGAGTTGTGGGAAAATTATGATTGCCACCCTAAAGTTACACCGAGTGAATCTCGAATCTCGGGTCTTCCCACGCTGCCCACTGCACCACCACCATGGCCAATGCTTCCAAAGCTAGAGCTGGGCGAGGGCTGCCACCCCCTGATAGTTCGGTAATCCCGCAGAAGAACACCGGGGGTTGTTCTTTATGCATGTCGCGTGGGAACAACTATTTTAATTGTTTGCTCGATCCCAGATTAGACAGCTTATTGACTTTCTCCGCCTCTCTTTCATTGCAGCTCTCGACTCGCTCTCGTACGACCCGCAGCGCGTGGCCATGGACTACCACATCATCGGCTTCCGCGAATGCGCCGCCGAGGTGGCTCGCTACCTGGTGACCATCGAGGGCATGGACATCCAGGACCCGATGCGACTGCGCCTCATGTCGCACCTGCAGTACTTTGTGCAGCAGCGCGAGCTCTCGGCCAAGAGCTGCGCCAGTCCAGGCAGCTGGACTGCACCCACTCCCAGTACCGCTGGCTATCAGCCCAACTGTGCCGCGGCTTCGTACCAGACCTACGCTGCGCCAGCTAATCCGGGTCCCTATGTGTCCAGCAGCAGCTCGCTGCACTCGGGGTATCCCACTCTGAGCGCCTCGCCTTCTCAGCAGCAGCAACAGCAGTCACAGCAACAGCAGCAGCAACCACAGCAGCAGCATGGAGGTCGTACCAGTGCGGCAAGAGCCAGTTCAGCGGTTGGAAACGAGGTCCTTCCTAGCCATGATCACCACTCAGAAGCTGGCAGTCAGCAACAGCAGCAGCAGCAACAGCAACACCAGCAGCAACATCAGCAACGGAGCCAGACCACGACTACACCACAGCCTGCCCAGCAGCAACAGCAGCAGCAGCACTACACCCACGACCACAGCGTGGTGCATCCGGAGCAGCAGATACCCACCTACATCGAGCTGACCAACAGCAATCGTCCGGCGGAGGTGAGCTCCGAGAGTCTCAGCTACAGCACAGCCCCACAGTATCCGGTGAGCGGCGGACAGGACTACAACAATGCCAGTGTCCTCCAGTATGCCACGCCCAATGGAGCCAAGCCCTATAGGCCCTGGGGAGCAGAGATGGCCTATTGATCCGAAAATTATGGGAATAATGAAAATGAAACCGAAGAACTCTAGTCAGAGCAGACCCAGTGTGATAGTCCTAAGTTTCGCATCCTACAGAGAAGAGAAGAAAGAGCCAGCAGGGATAAAATAATTAATTAAGCAATTAGAATTAATATTTATAATATATGAAGTATATGAACATTTTGTGAATCTATTGTAAATAAGAGCAAATGATTATAAGCGAAAATATAAAATTAAAAAATTATAAATAGGTTGTGTCTTTGGGTAAAAAGCTTTGATCAGATTTATGAACAAATCTGCTATGAAAACAGGGTCTTCAAGATTATATACATATCTGCTATTTATATCATAAATCCTTATGACTAAAAACCATTCCTAAATAATCAACAATTACTAATCAATCAAATCAGGAATTTCCAATAATTTGTTTCGTTGAGTTTTTTGTCACTTTTATATTAAATTTATTCAAAATTGCTTAAGAATAATAGAAATGAGAAGATACTGGTGTCATTCCTTTAGCAATCATAACGATTAGTAGAAACTTCGATCTAATTTTATCCATGGGACAAGTGGACTCCAAGCGCCTGCCCCGCTGGTGGTTCGGCGGCGTTTGCTCGGCCATCGCAGTGACCACCACCCAACCGCTAGACCTCATTAAGGTGCAGCTACAGACGCAGACGACCGCGGACCGGAAGCCCGCCACTGAGATCATCGGCGACATCTACAGGCATGGCGGCATCCTGGCCTTCTATAATGGCATCTCAGCCTCCTGGTTCCGCCAGCTTACCTACACCACCGCCCGCTTCGCCCTGTACGAGTGGGGCAAGAAGTTCGTCGACTCGGAGAGCGTAGGTGCCAAGGTGGGCCTGGCCACATTCGCCGGCCTCTGCGGTGGAGTCGTGGGCGTGCCCGGGGACGTTGTCACCGTGCGGCTGCAAAACGACAGCAAGCTGCCGCCGGAACAGCGACGGAAGTGAGTAAGATTACTTGATGTGGGCTGAATCCTAAAATGTCTAAAATAAAACAGCCCGAGAACCCGTTCTAATCCCAATCTGATCTCGCAGCTACAAGCATGTCTTCGATGGACTTTTTCGCATCTATCAGGAGGAGGGTGTGCGCAGTCTCTTCCGCGGCTCAGTGCCCGCCGTTTCGAGATCCGTGCTCCTGACCATTGGAACCAACGCCGCGTACGATCAGGTGAAGCAAATGATCAGGGCAGCCACCGGAGCGGCTGATGGACTGCCCCTTCACTTCGCCACGTCCACAATAGCTGGCTGCATTGCTGTCACTTTGGTGCAGCCACTCGATGTTGTCAAGACGACGTACATGAACGCCAAGCCGGGCGAGTTCTCTGGAGTCGGTGGCGCCGTCTTGAGCATCCTCCAGCAAGGGCCAATGGCCTTTTACCGTGGCTTTATTCCGGCACTGATTCGTGTCAGTCCCAACACGATCATCACATTTATTCTATATGAGCAGGCGCGGCTGCGATTTGGCTACCTGCGGCCGGAGGACAAGGACAAGTGATTCTGAAGGGATCCATGTGGGAGCCCTTTGTGACCGATAGTTTTAAGTTCTTTATAAAACCGCTTCGTACGCATTTACACACTTTTTACTGTTCACAAGACCATGTTTCGTTTATCCATTGGACCGGAAATAATCCCTAACCAATAAGCTGCCACCGTGCTCGTTAGCGCACGCTGGACCGCGGATTTCGGGTTGCACACTGACCACTGGTCAAGCCGGCGCTGGGGGTCAACGATTGCCGCTTATGGTTTATGAAATTTGCATACGCATATGGGTTTCCTGAGCCACTAACTAAGCGAGCACGTGAGCACCCGATC
The DNA here is from genome assembly GCA_018904565.1 of Drosophila tsacasi. NCBI lineage: Eukaryota > Metazoa > Arthropoda > Insecta > Diptera > Drosophilidae > Drosophila > Drosophila tsacasi. Next base: position 21,158 of record JAEIHY010016298.1, read on the forward strand.
CGCGGCAGTTAGTTAAGCCGGCTGCACATTCGCCACCCGTAATTAGGGAGCGGGGTTAGCAAGGTGCTGGGGTCGCAACCCCGAGAGAGCACTAGACCCGGAACCGCAGGAACCCGAATTTCCACGTTCTTGGGTAGAACTGGAAACCAGACGAGACCAAGATCTGGTCAGCGCTCCAGAAGCATACATTTAAAATTAAAAAGGGAAGGTAAAGGTAGTCATAAAGGTAGGTAAAATGAATCGTAATATTTTAGCTGATCTGCTGGCTTAGGGTGTTTTTCTTCACAAAATACATAAATTAACTATCTACAATTCAACACGTTTCTGTGAAAGCAGTTTTACTTAATGAGTGTTTTTCGTTTTAAGTTATATGAGTAAGCCATTGGTTTTCATAAATGCTATTGGGGGAAGGTACATTTTTTAGAAACTTAAAATGCAAGGGAAAAACGGTTTAGAGATCTTTTCAACCCTGAACATTTTATAAATTATACTTTTCCTCAAAAAAGTTGGTATTTGAATTTTGAAATCATTTAACCATTAATTAATTTAGTTTATTTTTAAAGTTATAGACCTAAGCACTCCTGCACCTGACTACTTCTGTAATATTAATTTCCTTTTCTTGCTTTTCGTAACAATGTTTTTTAAACTAATGTACAAGATAACTAAAATGTACCAAGTACACCTATTCTGAATAAGGACTTATTAAAATGGACCTTATATTTCCGCTCTTTTACTTATCTTTTTTAAGTTGTTCATTGATTCCTGTGAACAGAATATTTATCTATATATTCTATTAAAAAAAAACTATATTTATACCTTGAAGGACCCCGCGTTAGCGTAACCCTTATCTTCCTAGATCCCATGGGAATCATTTAATTTAATTTAATTTATTTTTTGACTACACACAATGGCCCACTCCAAATAATCACTTGAAACCTATATTGCATTGCAACCGAGCAACCGAAATCGCTGTCTGTGGAATGTGGGAAAATTCGGAATCACCCCCGGAAAACGCGCGAGGAGAAACAATCTTTTGCGCATTAATTTATTTTTGCCGGTTAAACACATATAAATGTTTTTTCTGCCAGGACTTACCACTATGTGAGAGACCTCTGAGCTTTGACTTCCCACGCGACGCGCTAGCCACCACCACCAACGCCCACAGGGCAAATACCCGAAAAGGTATTGAGGGTGTATAGGGGTGGCTCTGCTCGGGATCGGCGTCAACACCATCGCCTTTGGCATAATACACACGTCAAAACTTCCAATTAGAGACAATCAGCACGGAAGGAGGGTGGTTTTATCACAGAGGCAAAGGCTACAAAAACCATCGAGTCGTTCGAACTGGATTTCATTCCTCGGATTACCAGCAGAGCAACAGGATCAGCAGCACCAGGAGAACCTGCCGTGGGATGGTGGTTGCATATCATTATAATTGTGCGGTGTCATCGACAGGGAAATGATTCCCATTTTTATTGCGGTTCGGGTCAATTAAGTGGAATATTTCGCGACAACTCCGAGTTCTGAATGGTTTTTCGTGTCAAACATCATAAAAACGCTCGAGTAATATTTAATTTATGCACATCTGGAGCAGGAGCACATGTGGACGTAATGGAAATGGCATTACAATCATGTGAATGGAGGACATAAAGGATTCATCGGTCCGTTGCCTTTGAGCCCGAGTGTGTGGGGTTTATCGAACACTGAAATGGGAGTAAATGGGAGTTAATAAATCCATTCGATTTGAATGCAATAATCACTGAACTTGAAAATGCCTTTTATTTATTCCCCTCTAACTCTCTATCGCTCTCGCCTGCGCTCGCCCGCTTTAAAAATAGACAGCATATCAGATCTACCGTCTCTCACACAAACAGCCAGAGCTCTGGCGGAGAACGAGAGAATTTTTATGTATTATTTTCGTAAGTGCCTCGCTCTGGCTTGTCATGTGAACTTTAATTTTGTTTTGATTATTTCTTTGCGGGGAACATCGTCAGAAATCAATAATTTTCCCAGTTTGCCGGCTGAAGTTTGAGCAGCGTGCAACCCGTCGGATCGAATGTGTGCGTGTGGTGCATCTGGCGACACCAGTCTCCACGTTTATGTGATGTAATAGATACAACCTGAGAGGTGAAAGAGATACTGCTGAGGGCGATATGTGGACTAGGAAGCTGTTCATCGGATTTATCAGAATGCCGCCGCCGGCTCTTAAACCCAGGCGTAAGTGGCACTAAAAGCAGTCACAGAAACAATATTTACAAAAGACATTTAAGGTTTAAAATGTATAAACTATTACTCACAGAAGGCCTATCCACAAAAGCTAAATAATATTGAACAGTTTATTAAAGGCTATTTATTAGTTTTTTAATATATGATATATCGATAGGAAAAATAGTATTTTTAAAATACAAAGTAAATTACATTTATTCATTTATTTTTCGGTGCTCCCATCTACGGGTATTCCGCAATTAAATCAACTTGGCCACTTTCATCTTAATCATTTATTTGGAACTTTAACGATAAACTACAAAATCAGTGCCACGGCACCTGGTTGCCAATGGTGCCCTTCTTGTAGAACTTGGCCGTGGCCGAGGCTGTGGTGGCCAATGACGGAGTAGGCGGGGCCGGCTCATACGTGGGTCCGCTGCCCTCCGCCCGTAGCACGGCGGCACAACGCCATTGCTTGTTGTAATTCATGCGCCACAGGCGAACGCAGCCGTCGTCGCCGGTAGAGATTAGCATGGTGGCCAGCATATTCCAGCAGACGCGCCACACGGGACAATTGTGCTCACTGTACTTGACTGTCTGGATGTCCAGCTTCGAGTTGCCAGTGGCGTCCCTAGAAAAGTTAGTAATCGTTACTCAAAGGTTTGTTTTAGGTGCTTCTCTTGCTCTTACGTTACACCACGCAGGTTAACAATGTAGAGATCCTTGCTGGCCACGGCCAGCATGTGGAAGGTGCGGCCAGCGTTGGGGGCGAAGGCCACATCTGTGACTGGATCGGTTATATCGTTCACAGTCTCAATTTTCACACACTTGCGGGCATTCTCGCTGTAGGCAAATAGGAAGACCTTGCCAGTAGGCGTGGCTGCTTCATCGCTGCCCGCCTGCAAATAAAATGCACTTAAAGAGATTTCTCAATTAAAGTCAAGTGAAGATTCCTTACCGCCAGCAGCTGGGTGATCATGTAGGTAGAGGTGTTCCATGTGAGACAGCTCAGGGGCAGTTTATTGGCGATCTCGTGCTGCACGGGCCACTGCGAGAGGTTCATGATGTCCGGAGCCTCGTAGATACGGATGATGCCATCCGCAGAGGCGGTGGCCAGCAGCAGTCCGAGGTACTTTGGAGCAAACTCCACGTCTGTAACGCTGGTGCGCGAGTCCACGAGAGTAGTGCGACGCACCCAGCGGCGTGTGGGAGCATTGGTCGACGACACCTTCTCGCCCATCACCTCCTCCCAAACGGAGGCGGTGCGATCAAACGAGCATGAGGCCACCACCTGGCCGAACTCAGGATGGGCCCAGGACACACGCCAAATGGAGCCGGAGTGGGCCTTCCAGCTGCTGGTCACGACCCACTTGCCCTGGCCGTCCTCGTCCCATATCTGCAGCCATAAAATGGAAATCACATAAGTTGTTGTTTACCACAAGGAATCTCCGGTATCACCTTCACTGTCTGGTCGCTGGAGCACGTGGCCATCCGGCGGCCGTAGTAATCGAACACCACATCGTGTATCACGTCCTTGTGATCAACTATTATTGGTTCCACATCAAACATTATCAAAATCCTTGTTTATTTGCGGAAATGTTTAGAAAATGCACTCGCCGAAATGCCGCTCCGCAAGAGTAGTGTTGGATAACGAGGACAGAACAACTTGGCGCTAAAAATTTTTTGGTATTTTGGGACCCGCACAGAATAAATGTATAATTCTAAAAGGTTTTCACCAAATTAATATTTACCAACGATGTACAAGGGAAGTGCAGATTTCCGCGTATTGGTCGTCTCGTCCTTGGAACTTTTTCGGCTATCTTTCCTATCTAGGACACTATTCACTTATTTTCCATACAGCAAAACATGAAACCAATTAGAGGTGCAAAACCATCTATGAAAACATTTCTATCATTTTAAAAATATTATTAAAAATTTTTTGAACATGATGTTACATCCTTGTTTTGATGAAAAACATCGATTCTCCATACATCGATGTTTTTGCACCTCTAAATCAAATCGGAGACTGATTTCCCGCGCAGAGCAAGTGTGGCCAAGGGTGCTTTTTACCGCACCTTAGACGGGGCACTAGCGCCTTGTATCCGAATGAAGAAACGGGCACACTGATGAGCCATTTCTAATTTCAACGTATTGAAACACAAAAATAAACTATTTTGTATGGTAATTTACGGGTCTCGCGGTAGCTGGAACGGTCGAACATACCTGGCATACTGTCTGGGGACTCCTAGAAATCCGCGAATCGTGAAATCAAAGCCCAAAAAGCAGTGACAGTGAGAGGAGAGAGTTTTGCACCCGGAAAAAGAACAGTTACACACAACAAAATTGCCAACAGAAAGAAACGTGCGAAGCGCAATACGATGGAGAAGAGTAAGTGCGGTAATCTAAGCGCCGAACGGCTAATTACAGCCTGATTCGCATGTATGCAAATGAATGGGGTTATTCACCTCGCTAATCGCGCTGCCTACAGCATAGATCGCGACCCGTGTTTGTTTATCATTTGAATTAGTTGGCTAAAGGGCGGAATCCACATCAAAGTGCAATGGGCAGCATATGTATTTTTTCATCTTCAATATGCTCGCCTTCCTTCCGCGCTCTCTACCACGGGGTTCTTCTCTCTCGCAATCCCTCTCTCACTCGTTACTGACCTTGATTCCTATTGGATTTTACACATCGCGCGATGCCCGTGACGTATGTTTGTATGTGCGAGAGCGTGTGGGCGAGACAGCAGCATATCTGTCAGTGTGTGCGTGAGTCAGCCGGCTTCAATTACCTAATAATAAATAAATTGAAGATTGTGCATCTCCAGAGAAAAAGTCCACAGAAAGAAAAAGTCCTTTGTGGATAAAGCACGCAGCATTTTTCTCGTCCTAAAACTATTTTGAATACATAACAATAATACCAGTCCTTTTTTTATTTAATTTTTATTAAACAGTTTTATTAATTTATATTTTATAAAAAATATTTTTTTTATTTCATTATTTTTTAAGGCCAATATAAATTTAAAAACCATTTTTAGGTAATTTTTCAATACATGCATATTTCTTTTAAGAATAATATATCCTCTGTGGAAATGGAATTTTGTTTATAATATATTAAATACAAACATAATTTTTAGATAACGTAAATCCTATATTCCTTATTTAAGCACAGTATTAAAGCCAAATTCGTTTTTTTCTGTGCAGAAATCCCACAGATACTTTAATAGAATCTCCTGCCAAAGGTTTTTTTCCCCTTTGTGAATAAACTCCGGAAACAGGTTACTTTATATTCCCTTTCAAATTAAAAATAACTGGGTACATTAGTTCTTTTTATAGAACCACCTGCTAGAGAAGCTTGTTTCTGCCCGTGTATAAATCCCTGAGATAAGCCCATCGAAATCAGGCGTCTCACACGCGACCGACTTTCGGTTCTATTGTTATTATTTGGAACCGATATCAGTAGACGCCTGATTCTGCCTGGCCACGCGCCAAACATGAATAATTCGTGCCAAATCGAGGAGCGAAACACACAAAAAAGTTTCCGTGCGATAAGATGCCCGTGAAAGATTCCTGCCCGTCCCGCCCGTCGCCGTCATTGTTAAGTATTAATCATAATCGGTCGCCAAGGCCAATGCCAAAATCGGAAGATTTTTCAGTCGACTTCCACGGCTACTATCTGAGATTAAAGCCGGGCGTCGCGGCGGGAATTTCTTTTATGACTTTTAAAAAACCTCTGCTGATGCCTCTGGGATCGGTGATGGAAAAAATGAAAACAAATCAGCGGGATTCGCGTGTTCTGCTCGTGGCAGCGCGGACTGGATCCCGTAATTCATTATACCGTTTTAAGTGCATCGCTGCTCTAATCAATTTCAGGCCTTTTTCGCTGCCCATTTACCCCTAATCAGCATCGCTTACCATTTACGACAGCAAATTGAGAAATTATCATATTGTTGTTGTTATTGTTTTTATTTCGTGCCCGGAGTGCACTACCGTCAGCAGTTAGGTCAACTGCCAAGTTAAATCCAGGTGAAACAGCAACAACAACAACAACGGTAGCAGCGACCTTGACATTGAAAGCTCCCACAATGGCACAGATACAGTTAAGAGAGAGAGCCACCACGAGAGAGAGAGAGAGGAGACAAAGAGAGATAGAGATCGGAAGTGGGGGAGACACACAGATGCCAGGCCGGTTGTCAACAGCTGATCTCCATCGATTTATCGGTGTTATCGCAACTGCAAGCCCCGTTATCAATTAGCAACAAGAGTGGGGCTTTTCGCCGACAGTGAAACCTCAAAATAAGAAATGTATTTGTTTTTCGAATATAAATTATTTTTCGTAAACATCCTTTCACATAATGCAAATCATACAATTATTTTTGCAGCTTTTATTTAACAAAATCAATACAAAAACTCAATTTTTCCCATAAGTTGATCCGACAGACCTGCATCAGTATTCATTGCTGACCTACCTTAGTATTGAACAAGATTTCCTATAACTTAAGTTTCGACTGTAGATTATCTGCCAACTATGGAAAGATTTGCATTATCAGTGATAATCAAACATTATCCGTACTTCTTATAGCTTATAGCTGAGATCAGTTCCCGAACACTGCTTAATTGACAAAAATAAATCTTTATAGCTTATATTCCGGTTGATGCGACCGTGACACAAGCATTACTTTACTTTAATGTTTTGAGAGATCCCTCAGAGATTTCCCAGCTTAATTCGAGTTGTTCGTATTAGTGAGGTTCAATTGTACATGTATTATTACCGTGCACTCGGCGGCACCTGCAACAACAATTGGCTTGGCGACCCGCGAGACCCGCCGGCGATTAACATACGAGCGCAACAACCTGTACACGCACCACCGTACACACTCACACAAAGCCCAGAGCCCTGGTCACAGCTACCATATACATATGTATGCGGCTATAGTTGATATTGATAGTGGCGACGGCGAAGTCGGCGCTCCGCCGGCTACGACGACGTCCAGGCATCGATAGTGCTTGCTGGCCGAGCATGGCCCAGTTGAGTTCCAAGCGTCGGTCACTGCAGTAGCCACCTGGCAATCGTGCGGAACCAGTCTAGGAAGTTGAATCCGATCCGGCCTCGTCCACGAAAATAAGAAACTAGACACTTAGGCACACGCAGAGTGGTAAAGCGAGATCAAACATAAACATAAACCTTAACAACAAAGACACTATATAGGGCTAGGGCGTGCCCAAATTTAAAACCCAGTCAAGGCCCCAGTGAAGTGTTGTTGTTTTCCAAGAAAATCGGGCAACTATACAGTAAGCTTTCAGTACTTTCGGCCATTGAGTAAGGCAAAACAGATGCGAGTGGTGGTTCTTATCGTATCAGATCGTTGGTCATAGAAAAACATACGACTCCAGTGAAAAGAGGAGTGTTTATAGGAACGATTCCAGGCCGCGCACCTGTTCGATCGAATTGCGTACGAAATCCTAGATGGCGGCGGGATTTCCGTGTTAAGCGCCAGTCCAGGTGTGTTGCATAACACCTCGAGATCGATTCCCTGGTCTCTAATTCGCCCTTCCGTGCCTTTCGGAGCCCCCGCTGCTGGCACACTTACATATTGTAATGCCAAATCATTGACCTCTTCTACCACTGGCGCAGCCAATTTGCATTTCCACATACCAGCTGGGGGTTTTTTTCTGTCTTCTGTCAAGTTGTGTTTTTTCATTTTCGTTTCCCACTCGTCTGCGTTTTGTTTTAAAATTTTAATGCGCTGCACATTGTACCCCCAATAACCGAAAATCATTTTCGTAGTTCCAAGTTGTATCGTCACCCTGCCAAAGGGTATTATTATTAGTTGGGACTTGGGCCGATCATTAGCGCGCCAATCTTTGCCTTTTGACCCAGCGAGTAACACTTTGAGCTTCTGTATTTTTGTATAGTATTATGGATTCGTAGAATTGTTGCTATATAGTAGTTGTTCGAGTCCAATCTAAGTTTAGATCAACTTAATGAACTGTCATTGATTATAATAAACTAACATAATTAAGGATAACCTTTTATATAACAATTAAGAAACAACAGTATATTCATTGAATCATTACTCCATAATGTTTAGTTTTATCAGTTATCTAGCAGATTTTGTACTTCAGATAGAGTATCTCGGTTTCTTTGTTATTATTATTTCTTATCTTGCTAGCTTCATTGACCTGGCAACGTTTTATTTTTGGGTTTCTTAATTGTATCTCTGGCCAACTAGTTTATGCATAGATTAGCATTTTGATTTTGTTTTGTTTCGCCGATTTGGCCCACAAATTCGTGGCAAGGTTTTTGAACTTGAAAAATGCCTAAAACGAAACCAAGCCGAGATGCCAGCGTCCGTCCGTAGAGAGGGGCTTTCACTGCTCCGCTAATAAAATATATCTAAAGTCAGACGGACGACAGACAGGCACAAAGGCAGCATGATTATCTAATCCGATTTGAATTCACCGATTTAAAGCAGCTTTTTGGACATAGCCGATGTTGATCACACTATTCGGCACCACTCTGGCTGCTTTTCTCGCTTTCCTCTTGACATTAATCTTTGGCCGCGGCCAAAAAAGATTGAAGCCCGTCGTCGTCGTCCCATCAGCAGGCACAGGCACAGGCACAGCCACAGAAGCAGCAGCAGCTAGCGACAGCGACCGAGTTCCCAGCAATCGTAAGAATCCCACAACTTTGTTAAACCGCAGCACACACCACTCGAAATACACTTGAAGGGCACACAAAAATCGCACACACCTAGCTGATAACCCAATTGAATTAGCGTATAGCTCACACTTGAGATTAACCTGTGATTAACTTGTGTATTATTGCCAATCTGTGATTTCAGACAGCTCCAGCGTGATTGCAGCTACAGCAACAACGACAACGACGACAACAACAGCCTTAAAACCCAATCCCTTAGAGGCAGGAGCAGCTACATCCGCACCCACAGCACCATCGGCGATAAAGGCGGGCGACAAGCGGTACAGCAAGGTCGGCGGTATCAAGAAGGTCAAGTTTTCAAGCGAGAGTCTCAAGTCAGAGGTGGAGGAGCTGTGCGAGCATCTGAAGGATAACGCATTGACCGAACTCAATACCGACAACATCCGGATCACCTGCCATCAGAACAACAACAACAGCCTTTGCAACAAGAACAACAATAGCTTTGACATAAATATAAGCAAGATGAGCGAAGCGAATGAGGCGACGTCGAATGAGACGGCAACCCAAAACGCGGAGGGTGAGCGGCCCAGCTTCCTGGTAATGTCAACCTCATATGTGCCATATTGTGAGCATTGTGTGATTCTCAAATCTCTATTTTACATTCAACAGGTGGGCGATGAGATCGACGAGAAGGCTGCCGAGGCAGGGGAGGCCTGCGACGAGTTCCCCCAGAAGATGCAGAGCGACATTCGGCAGAATGGCGATATTTCGGAGCGACGCAAGCGTCTGAGGTGAGCACCTGGGACATGTATATCGAGAGTATCTTCTTGAATGAAAGTAAAACCACGCATAATGTTCTAATGCTCTAATTATGTTTCTTGCCTGGAAACTGAAGGAAGATTAATAGTAGCATCTTTCTTGCTAAATTCTTGTCAACCTTAAATTAATTTGAAACGAACTGTCAAATATTCAGCAGTTATTAACGAGCTTGGTTTATTATAAGTTTAATTTTAGATGACATAGAGATATTATTATAACCATAGCTCGCAAATAACGCTCAACCGTCTTTCGTTTTGCGGTCTGCACTTTAACACAACCGTAAAAGACGATGCTCTTGTGCTCTCGCTCTGAACAGAACTTTTCGTTTCTCTTTTTGGTTTTGGTTTTTGGCTAACTGTTCTCAGTTGCATAGTTCTTGTTATGCTCACTCAACAACAACTCAGAGAGAGCGATCCAACTGAACGCTCGCTCATTGAGGGTCAGCAGAAGAGCGAAAAAGCGAAAGACTCAACGCAAACGGTCTTTTGTCTTCAGTGACTTTTAAACAAAGCTTAGCAATAATTTTAAGTTAAATTGTTTAACATATTTATTAGATGTAAACATTAGATTTATTACTTATTCAGTATTAAGCATAACAGCTAGTAACGAATTTACATTTTCTGACCTTAAATCGCTCGACTAAAATGTAACGACATCTGAGTCGCCGGTGTAGAGATGACATCCTGTGCGAGCGCATTCAGGTGTGGCGACTGCAGCTTAATATCAGCCAGATACTGCAAAATGTCCGCATATAGTGGCAAACGTCCATGCATAAGGTCGAAATAGTTATAATTTATAACTAACCTTATCGAATATCTTTTATCAATTTAAGGGCGCAAATTGTAATCATATTGATTATGTTTTATTAAGATTATCTCATCTTCTTTGTTCTTATCTTATGATATGATTATTATGCTTCAAAGAAAAGGCTCTAAATTAACTAAGCACAATAGTGCTCTAATCAAAGTTTCAATTATTTACCTTCACAATTTTAATACCCCTGCAAGCTAACGTTTTTTCTGCCTGTGTAGCGCAAGCAAAACATTGAACAGGTGACTACGTCACAGACAAACAACGCCCGTTTGCCGCCAAACAAATCGCGTGAGTTTAGGGAACAGAGACAGCGCAAAGCTCTGGGCCATGTGTGCGAGTGAGAGCCGAGCCATTCCTAGCTTTCCGAGAACTTTTTCGCGCTCTGCGCAAACAGACAGAGAAGAAGCCAGCTTGGAGAGAGAGAATCGGTGGCGGTGTCGGTTCCGCACTTTGTTTTCATTCATAATGTGTCAAAACTTGTTTCGCCAGCGACTCTCTCTCTTGGACTCTCTGTCTGCCTCTCCGTTTCTCCGTACCACGCGGCGTATGAGCGATGGTGGCCAACACCAGCGTGTTGTTGGCCCGCTCCGAGGTTCAGTTCCCAGGCAATCGTCGGCTCCGTCGGTCCGCATTCCGCATTCCGTCATATCCCCAGAAGTGAGAAGAAGTCAGAAGCCCCAGACCCGCTGCCCAAATAAGTTTCTCGCGTGTGCGGACATCGTTCGACATTGATTTTTGTATTTCTTTTCGGCCAGCGAGCGCCGAGCGCGGTGAAAGTGGTGCAGTGTGGCATTAAAGTATTGTGAGTGAGTGCGGCGGCCGCCCCGCTTATTAGTCACACTTGCATAATTGCGAGGAGCCGATCCCCCACGCCACAGACACGGATACAGATAAAACTACGATCCGCCACGATCCGATATCATTCCCCGCCTTGACTTTGCCCCTTGGATGCTATTGGCCCTCGTGGAGCTAATTAGAATGTTGAAGCGTCGCGCCAGCAAGCGTTTCGTACTTGTTGAGTCCGGTGAGGATAATGCCGCGGCATCCGGAACGGGATCGGGATCGGGAGCGGGATCTACATCGGACCCGGTAATACCCCACTTTGTGGCCGTCGATTGTGGCCAGGATGAGGCCAATAACAACGACGAGATGAGTGCCAGCATCAGCAATCACAGTGCCAACATCAACAGCAACCAGGCAGCAACGTTGTCGTCATCGCTGCTCACCGTGCCCGGACCCGCGGTGGGAACCCTAAAGTAAATCGCCCCTTGCCCCCTGTATTTATCAGATACAAACGGTTATAATATGTCTATATTGCAATACGAGATTCGTTGACAAGTTGTAAACAAAGGAGAATTATTTGCAAGAACTCTTGATTGGCGGGAGAGAGATCTCAAACCGGTTTTGTCAAATCTTCAAGCTCATTGCCCGCCCCTCGCAGGCCGCTCCACCTGCCGCATCACGCCATTATTTACACTGATCAGCCAAACGTGGGGTTGGGGCTTTTTAGAGTTTATTCTATTGCCTAAAAACTTATAAACCTTTTTTAATTAATTGCTTTTTAATTGCCTGTTGTTAAATTGTATTAATGTTCTGAAGTTGCCTTAGATTAAATGATACATTTAGTTTATTTTCCTATAAAAATGTACCGAAATCCTTATAAAGGATTCAAGAAGGTTTTGAACTAATTAAGATCATTATCTAAACATTTGTTAGATCGGCATATTAATTCACTTTCATCTCTTCTAGGCCAAGCATGTCCCGGGGCACTGGCCTGGGCCAGGACCGCCATCAGGATCGGGACTTCCACATCGCCACCACCGAGGAGTTTGTGAAGCGGTTCGGTGGCAACCGGGTGATCAATCGCGTCCTGATCGCCAACAATGGCATTGCGGCGGTCAAGTGCATGCGCTCCATCCGACGTTGGTCCTACGAGATGTTCAAGAACGAGCGGGCCGTGCGCTTCGTGGTTATGGTCACGCCCGAGGATCTGAAGGCGAATGCTGAGTACATCAAGATGGCCGATCATTATGTACCCGTGCCCGGCGGCTCTAACAACAACAACTACGCCAACGTTGAGCTCATTGTGGATATTGCACTGCGCACTCAAGTGCAGGTGAGTCCGGAATCTGGAATCTGGGGGCCATAGCCGCCAGCCATAGTGGTCGGTCGGTCAGTGTCTATTTAGTTTGGTGGGTTTCACCTCTATCCACCCCGGCCGCATCGTATGATTCGTATTTACACACTGTCAAAGTCAAGCGATCGCAGCACGGCATACCAATGGAGAACCCCTATTTGTGCTCTGTGTCTGTGGTGGTGGTGCAGGCAACAACACTGGGCAACAAAGAGCGCGAAATAGTCTAGGGCCGGGTTATTTACAACACAGTGACACTCTGTACAAAGACTGGCCTGTGTCTGCCCTGCCTAATTTTCGAAATTGCACATCGTATAATATGTTTGTGTGTGTTTGGGCTATCGCTCACTTTATCGGTATGTACTACTCGGAATAGCGACACTCGTTAGCAATTTAAATGTTTTTTCGTGGAGGTCCTTACTTTTACACTTGTTAGTGATTTTACGTGTCGATCGGCACAAGCAAAAGTTGAGATAAAACCTAAAACGTTCTACTGGAAAGCTGAAAAGGTTGTACAAAATATAAATTGTAATTTAATCGGTCGTTTATGGAGTACAATTTGTTACTAAAACAATTTAGTAATTACATATATAATAATGTATAGCGAAAGTAAAAGTATGATATGATATATCGGAAAAAATATCAAGCTCAAAATCATATAAAACATGTTGTAAAATTGTATGTTGTGATATTTTAAGTGTTGGAAAAATGTCTCTCTCTCATAACGAAAATATATTTTAATTTTTAACATAATATAACAATTTAAGGCACTTTTTGAGAGCTCTTCCATTTTGTATAAACCATTTTGTATTGCTTTAGACATTGTTTGTGGCCTTCTCCAAGTAGTAATCTTAGGAAAGGTAGCAATTATAAATCAAGGAATCGTCATTCAAGTATTTTCAAAACAAACCCTGTAATATATAATATAGGTACCTATAATCTATGCACTTAATCAATTTCCTCCTCCTCGCTTGCTTCCTCCCCATAACAACCTGAACCCGAAGTACACGTAACTCCGATTTGAATGCATTTAAAACACTTACCTCGCAGTGGAAATTCACTCTTCGGTGTTTACTTTCCATTACAAGTGCGCACAGGTAGAGAAGGGCGCTTGAGGTTAATTAGCAAACGCCAAGACCGCCACCTTGTTGCCCAGTGTGAATTATCTATTTTGTTTTGCTATCCGCGGCAATGACGTCACAATTGATTTTTACCCAGCCATAAAGCTCCATAATTGTTACCGCTCCCGCTCCCTCTGCCACTCCAGTGTCCTTGGGGCTTTACTTATTGAATCAACATAAACTGATTGTGAACCGATTTTCCCATTTCCGTCGATTGCAGGCCGTCTGGGCTGGCTGGGGTCATGCCTCCGAGAACCCCAAACTGCCCGAGCTGCTGAACAAGGAGGGTTTGGTGTTCCTTGGCCCGCCGGAGCGCGCCATGTGGGCGCTCGGCGACAAGGTGGCCTCCTCGATTGTGGCCCAAACGGCTGACATACCCACGCTGCCCTGGTCCGGCTCGGAGCTGAAGGCTCAGTACAGCGGCAAGAAGATCAAAATATCCAGCGAGCTGTTCGCCCGCGGATGTGTGACCAATGTGGAGCAGGGCCTGGCAGCAGTCAATAAGATCGGTAAGTGAAATCAAGTCAAGCAAGTTATCAAAAGATCCACTGGTAGCAATGAATCCTCCTCTCCTTCAGGCTTTCCCGTGATGATAAAGGCCTCCGAGGGAGGTGGCGGCAAGGGAATTCGTCGCGTGGACACCGCCGAGGAGTTCCCCGCCCTGTTCCGGCAAGTCCAGGCAGAGGTGCCCGGCTCCCCCATCTTCGTGATGAAGCTGGCCAGGGGCGCCCGCCACTTGGAGGTGCAGCTGCTGGCGGATCAGTTCGGCAATGCCATCAGCCTGTTCGGTCGCGACTGCTCCATCCAGCGGCGCCACCAGAAGATTATCGAGGAGGCCCCCGCCATCGTGGCCCAGCCGGAGGTGTTCGAGGACATGGAGAAGGCGGCGGTGCGTCTGGCCAAGATGGTGGGCTACGTGAGCGCCGGCACGGTGGAGTATCTGTACGATCCCGAGGGCCGCTACTTCTTCCTCGAGCTGAACCCCCGCCTGCAGGTGGAGCATCCCTGCACGGAGATGGTGGCCGATGTGAATCTGCCCGCCTGCCAGCTGCAGATTGGAATGGGCATCCCCCTCTACCGGCTCAAGGACATCCGACTGCTGTACGGAGAGTCCCCTTGGGGCTCCTCCGTCATCGACTTTGAGAATCCGCCGAATAAGCCGCGTCCCTCTGGCCACGTGATCGCCGCCCGCATCACCTCCGAGAATCCCGACGAGGGCTTCAAGCCCAGCTCGGGCACCGTGCAGGAGCTGAACTTCCGGTCCAGCAAGAACGTGTGGGGCTACTTCAGTGTGGCCGCCAGCGGAGGGCTGCACGAGTTCGCAGACTCGCAGTTCGGCCACTGCTTCTCGTGGGGCGAGAACCGGCAGCAGGCGCGCGAGAACCTGGTGATTGCCCTGAAGGAGCTGTCCATTCGCGGCGACTTCCGCACCACGGTCGAGTACCTGATCACCCTGCTGGAGACGAATCGGTTTCTGGACAACAGCATCGACACCGCCTGGCTGGACGCGTTGATAGCCGAGCGCGTGCAGTCCGAGAAGCCGGACATTCTGCTGGGCGTGATGTGCGGCTCGCTGCACATCGCCGACCGCCACATAACCGAGAGCTTCTCCAGCTTCCAGACCTCGCTGGAGAAGGGCCAGATCCAGGCGGCCAACACGCTGACCAACGTGGTGGACGTGGAGCTGATCAACGACGGCATCCGCTACAAGGTCCAGGCGGCCAAGAGCGGCGCCAACTCGTACTTCCTGCTGATGAACAGCTCGTTCAAGGAGATCGAGGTGCACCGCCTCTCGGACGGCGGCCTGCTCATCTCCCTCGAGGGCGCCTCCTACACCACGTACATGAAGGAGGAGGTGGACCGCTACCGCATCGTCATCGGCAACCAGACGTGCGTCTTCGAGAAGGAGAACGATCCCTCGCTGCTGCGCAGTCCCTCCGCCGGCAAGCTCATCAATCTCATCATTGAGGACGGCGCCCATGTGGGCAAGGGTCAGGCCTACGCCGAAATCGAGGTGATGAAGATGGTGATGACTCTGACCTCGCAGGAGGCGGGCACGGTGACATTTGTGCGTCGGCCGGGCGCCGTTCTGGACGCTGGCTCCCTGCTGGGCCACTTGGAGCTGGACGATCCCTCGCTGGTGACCAAGGCGCAGCCCTGCAAGGGCCAGTTCCCGCAGCCGGAAAATGCCCCGGTCCCCGAGAAGCTGAACCGTGTGCACAACACCTACAAGAGCATCCTGGAGAACACGCTGGCCGGTTATTGCCTGCCGGAGCCCTTCAATGCGCAGCGCCTGAGGGACATCATCGAGCGGTTCATGCAGAGCCTGCGGGATCCCTCGCTGCCGCTGCTGGAGCTGCAGGAAGTGATCGCCTCCATCTCGGGCCGCATCCCCATCTCCGTGGAGAAGAAGATCCGCAAGCTGATGACGCTGTACGAGCGGAACATAACCAGTGTGCTGGCCCAGTTCCCCTCGCAGCAGATCGCCAGCGTGATCGACAGCCACGCGGCCACGCTGCAGAAGCGCTCGGACCGCGACGTCTTCTTCCTGACCACCCAGAGCATCGTGCAGCTGGTCCAGCGGTACCGCAACGGCATCCGCGGCCGCATGAAGGCCGCCGTGCACGAGCTGCTGCGCCAGTACTACGACGTGGAGTCGCAGTTCCAGCACGGACACTATGACAAGTGCGTGGGCCTGGTGCGGGAGCACAACAAGGACGACATGCAAACGGTGGTCAACACGATATTCTCGCACTCGCAGGTGGCCAAGAAGAACCTGCTGGTCACGCTGCTCATCGACCATCTGTGGGCCAACGAGCCGGGCCTGACGGACGAGCTGGCCAACACGCTGAGCGAGCTGACCTCCCTGAACCGGGCCGAGCACTCGAGGGTGGCGCTGCGCTCCCGCCAGGTGCTGATCGCGGCCCACCAACCAGCCTACGAGCTGCGGCACAACCAGATGGAGTCGATCTTCTTGTCGGCCGTGGACATGTACGGTCACGACTTCCATCCGGAGAACCTGCAGCGCCTGATCCTGTCGGAGACCTCGATCTTCGACATCCTGCACGATTTCTTCTACCACTCGAACCGCGCCGTGTGCAACGCCGCCCTGGAGGTCTATGTGCGGAGAGCCTACACCTCCTACGAGCTGACCTGCCTGCAGCATCTGGAGCTCTCTGGCGGCCTGCCGCTGGTGCACTTCCAGTTCCTCCTCCCCACTGCCCACCCCAACAGGCTCTTCTCGCGCATGTCGTCGCCGGAGGGCCTGGATCATGCCGCCGCCGAGACCCTGGGCAGCTCGTTCGTGCGCACCGGCGCGATAGCGGCCTTCGACTCCTTCGAGCACTTCGAAATGTACTCGGACGAGATCCTGGATCTGCTCGAGGACTTTGTGTCGCCGGCCATGGTCAATGCCAAGGTGCTGGAGGCCGTGGAGGCGGCCGATTCCATCTCGGACAGCCGGCACAGCACTTCGATCAATGTGTCGCTCTCGGATCCCGTGACGCGAGCCAACGCAGCCGAGGAGGCCAAGTCCACGGAACCGATTCACATCGTAAGCGTGGCCGTGAGGGAAACGGGCGAGATGGACGATCTGCAGATGGCGCAGATCTTCGGCAATTACTGCCAGGAGCACAACGAGGAGCTCTTCCAGCGGCGCATTCGCAGGATAACGTTTGCGGCCCTGAAGAAGCGCCAGTTCCCCAAGTTCTTCACGTATCGCGCCAGGGACAACTTCACTGAGGATCGCATCTATCGGCATCTGGAGCCGGCGTCGGCCTTCCATCTGGAACTCAATCGCATGAAGACGTACGACCTGGAAGCCCTGCCCACGGCCAACCAGAAGATGCACCTGTACCTCGGCAAGGCTAAGGTGTCCAAGGGACAGGAGGTCACCGACTACCGCTTCTTCATCCGCTCGATCATCCGGCACTCGGACCTGATTACCAAAGAGGCCTCGTTCGAGTACCTGCAGAACGAGGGCGAGCGGGTGCTGCTGGAGGCCATGGACGAGCTGGAGGTGGCCTTTTCGCATCCGCACGCGAAGCGCACCGACTGCAACCACATCTTCCTGAACTTCGTGCCCACCGTCATCATGGACCCGGCCAAGATCGAGGAGTCGGTGACCAAGATGATCATGCGCTACGGTCCGCGTCTGTGGAAGCTGCGCGTGCTGCAGGCGGAGCTGAAGATGGTCATCCGCCAGTCGCCGCAGTCGCCCACCCAGGCGGTGCGCCTGTGCATAGCCAACGACTCGGGCTACTTCCTGGACATCTCCATGTACACGGAGCAGACGGAGCCGGAGACGGGCATTGTAAGTATTCTCAACCCTTCTTTTAAATTTTCAATACTAATTTCCCCCGCTGCAGATCAAGTTCAAGGCGTACGGAGAGAAGCAGGGCTCCTTGCACGGCCACCCCATCTCGACGCCCTACATGACAAAAGACTTCCTGCAGCAAAAACGCTTCCAGGCGCAGTCCAATGGCACCACCTATGTGTACGATGTGCCCGACATGTTCCGCCAGATGACCGAGCGCCACTGGAAGGAGTTCTCCAAGGCGCGTCCCACAGTGGATATCCGCATTCCGGACAAGATCTTAGTTGAGTGCAAGGAACTGGTGCTCGAGGGCGACGCTTTGGTGGAGATGCAGCGCCTGCCGGGCGAGAACAATGTGAGTTTATCCTGCAGAAGCCGCTGTTAGCGGGATTTTAATTCGATATTTATTGTTCCAATTGCAGTGCGGCATGGTAGCTTGGCGCATTGTCCTGGCCACGCCCGAGTATCCGAATGGGCGCGAGATCATTGTGATAGCCAATGACCTGACCTACCTAATCGGTTCCTTTGGCATCAAGGAGGACGTGCTCTTCGCCAAGGCCTCGCAGCTGGCTCGCGAGCGTAAAGTTCCCAGGGTAGGTAGTGCTCTTGGTTTCACATATTCAAGACTTGCTAACGCTTACCAATTCCCCTCCAGATTTACATCTCCGTAAACAGTGGAGCTCGCATCGGTCTCGCGGAGGAGGTGAAGGCCATGTTCAAGATCGCATGGGAGGATCCCGAGGAGCCGGATAAGGGCTTCAAGTACCTCTACCTCACCACAGAGGACTACGCCCAGGTGGCCAACCTGAACTCAGTGCGTGCCATTCTGATCGAGGACGAGGGAGAGCAGCGCTACAAGATCACCGACATCATTGGCAAGGATGACGGTCTGGGCGTGGAGAACCTTCGATATGCCGGTCTTATCGCCGGCGAGACGTCGCAGGCCTACGAGGAGATCGTCACCATCGCCATGGTGACTTGCCGCACCATCGGCATTGGATCCTATGTGGTGCGTCTGGGCCAGCGTGTCATCCAGATCGACAACTCGCACATAATACTCACGGGTTATGCCGCGCTTAACAAGGTAAGCAAGCTGATGTCATTACATCATTACATAATTACATTCTTTATCCTTCTCCTTCTTCCTCCTCCTTCTTCGTCTTCCTCCTCCTACTTCCTCCACCTTCTTCCTCCTCCTTCTTCCTCCTCATTCTTCCTCCTTCGTCTTCCTCCTCCTCCTTATCCTCCTTCATCTTCTTAATCCTCCTTCTTCTTCCTCCTCCCCTTTCTTCCTCCTCCTTATTCCTTTTTTGTCTTCCTCCTTCTTCTTCTTTCTCATTTTTCCTTCTTCCTTCATATTCTTCAACCTCCTCCTTCCTTCTCCTTCTTCTTCGTCTTCATCCTTCTCCTTCTTCCTCCACCTTCTTCTTCATCCACCTTCTTCTTCCTCCTCCTTCTTCTTTCACCTTCTTCTTCCTCCTTCGCCTTCCTCCTCCTCGTTCTTCCTCCTCCTCCTTCTTCCTCCTTTTTCTTCCTTCATATTCTTCATCCTCTTTCCTTCCTTTCCATCCATTTCCTTCTTCGTCTTCCTCTTTCTTCTTAATCCTCCTCCTTCTTCATCCTCCTTTTTCTTCTTCGTCTTCCTCCTCCTTCTTCTTCCTCCCCATTCTTCTTTCGTTTTCCTCTTCACCCTGCCTAGAATTTTATATATATAGAAGATAACGAAAACCCTGTGTTACATTTTCAGCTGCTTGGACGCAAGGTGTACGCCTCAAACAACCAATTGGGCGGCACTCAGATAATGTTCAACAACGGCGTAACCCACAAGACCGAGGCCATCGATCTGGACGGTGTCTACACCATCCTCGACTGGCTCTCGTATATTCCCGCCTACATTGGCTGCGACCTGCCCATCATTCTGCCCAGCGATCGTATCGATCGGCCGGTGGACTTCATGCCCACCAAGTCGCCTTACGATCCCCGGTGGATGCTCGG
Organism: Drosophila tsacasi; assembly: GCA_018904565.1. NCBI lineage: Eukaryota > Metazoa > Arthropoda > Insecta > Diptera > Drosophilidae > Drosophila > Drosophila tsacasi. The sequence continues at coordinate 41,220 of JAEIHY010016298.1, forward strand.
CGGCCGCGTCAATCCCTCGAATGCTAACGATTGGGAGAACGGGTTCTTCGATCGGGACTCGTGGAGCGAAATCATGGCGCCGTGGGCCAAGACAGTGGTCACCGGACGCGCCCGTCTCGGCGGTGTGCCCGTCGGTGTAATAGCTGTGGAGACGCGCACGGTGGAGGTGGAGATGCCCGCCGATCCCGCCAATCTCGACTCGGAGGCCAAGACCCTGCAGCAGGCGGGTCAGGTGTGGTATCCGGACTCCTCGTACAAAACGGCGCAGGCCATTAAGGACTTTGGAAGAGAGGAGCTGCCGCTCATCGTCTTTGCGAACTGGCGAGGCTTCTCCGGCGGCATGAAGGACATGTACGAGCAGATTGTCAAGTTCGGTGCCTACATTGTCGACGGCCTGCGGGAGTACAAGAAGCCGGTGCTGATCTATCTGCCGCCCAACGCGGAGCTGCGAGGAGGTGCCTGGGCCGTGCTGGATTCGCTGATTAACCCGCGCTACATGGAGACCTATGCCGATCCGGAGGCCCGAGGCGGAGTGCTCGAGCCGGAGGGCATTGTGGAGATTAAGTACAAAGAGAAGGATCTGGTCAAGACGATACACCGGCTGGATGCCACCACCATTGCGGTGAGTTCTGACGAAGTCCCACTACTACCACGAATGCGTTTCTTATTTATGTTTTTCTGCTCAAATTACAGCTTAAGAAGGAGCTCGATGAGGCAGTGGCTTCGGGCGACAAGGTCAGGTCCGCCCAGGTGGACGAGAAGATCAAGGCGCGCCTGGCCATGCTCATGCACGTCTACCACACGGTGGCAGTGCACTTTGCCGACCTGCACGATACTCCCGAGCGGATGCTGGAGAAGGAGTGCATCAGCGAGATTGTGCCGTGGCGCGATTCCCGCCGCTGGCTCTACTGGCGCCTGCGACGCCTGCTGCTGGAGGACGCGTACATTAAGAAGATTCTGCGCGCCCAGGACAATCTGTCCGTGGGCCAGGCCAAGCAGATGCTGAGACGCTGGCTGGTGGAGGAGAAGGGAGCCACAGAGGTGAGGCTTTGGGAAATTGGAGAATTGAGAGGAGAAACCTATAGCTTTTGATTGATTTTCAGTCTTATGTGTGGGACAAGAACGAGGAAATGGTGGCTTGGTATGAGGAGCAGAGCAACGCCGAGTCGATTGTTTCCCGCAACGTGAATTCCGTGAGGCGAGATGCCATTATTTCCACCATTTCGAAAATGCTCGAGGTAAGTCTTGGGGAAATCTTCAGTTTGGGAAATCTTCAGTTGCTTATCCTTATTCCGTATATCCGCAGGACTGCCCCGACGTAGCGCTGGACGCTGTGGTGGGTCTCTGCCAGGGCCTGACGCCCGTCAACCGGGGCGTGGTCGTACGCACACTGGCGCAGATGCAGCTGAACGAGGAGACCTCCTCGTCCAGCAATAACCAAGGATGATGATTCTACGCTAGGTTTTAAGTTCATTTCCCTGTCCCCCTCCTCTGAGTTCATCCCATTTCCCCCCTCTTTTGCATGATGTGCATTTTGTTTAGTTGAATTGTTTAGCCTAAATCTAGTTATGTACGATTGAAGGATTGGAGTTAGGATTGTAGGAATGGGTGGATCTTTGGCCCCGGATAAACTGTGTAGTCTTAGCGTGTACATATATTCGAGTATGTATGGATGTATCCCCTGAATGCTAACGTCATTCCATTAGTTGTCTAAGAACAAACGTCCTTTGTACACACATAGAGCTTTTGAATTATACGAGTTACTGAAAATATACAATACATTTTTCCATAAGGTTGTGTTCTCTTGTTTTGTGTATTCTTTTGGTTCCACAGGATCGATAATGTACATAATTTCATTTATTTTTGTATAAATTAAAAATGAAATCTAACACAGACGCAGGGCGGCGGCCAATGTCCGATTTGCTGCGCTTCTATTTGCTGTTTGTTGTTTTTCTCATGACGATGACGATGGAGGTGATGACGGTGATGGGTGCAGAGCAGAGCAGAGATGGAGCGGGGGGTAGACAAGGCTCGGCCGGGTTCAGTTCAGGTTATCCAGCCAATCGGGCTCGGCGACACCTATCTTCTCGATGATGGAATTCACCTGATAGCACAGCGACTGTATCTGCCTGTCCCACTGCGGCAGCAGCTCGCGGTTCTCGAAGTGCACGATGCCCGAGATCTGGTCAATGTGTCCGTTCATGCGGCCCTCGGTTATCATCTGGGAGGCGATCTTCTCCGCCTTCACAGCGGGTATGTCCAGCAGGGCGCCAAGCTCCTCGAAGGTGATGTTGTTGTACAGCTTGCTGGCCGACAGCAGGTTGTGCTCGAAGACGGCGCGGTCCAGAATCGAGGAGCCGTCGGGCGTGGCCGCCTTCTGGTGGTCCTGCAGCAGGGCCTCGAACTCCTGAAGCTCAGAGCGCCGAATGATCCGCTCCAAGTACATCTTCTCCAGGATACCATAGGCAGGAAGATGCTGGCAGCGCTCGTCCTTGAAGAGAGTGGCCAGCATGCGGGAGCGCTGCTGGCCGGCGGAGGCGAGAACTGTGCATATGAGGGCCTTCTTCAGGGCCGTCATGCGCTCGCCCTGGTCCACAATCTTGCGGTAGGAGAGCTCGTTGTAGCGCTGGGCGGCCTCGATGAACTTCCGCCGGTAATCGAGGACACGGGCATAGCAGACTTTGTAGAGAACCTAAGCCGGTGAATGGAAAGCGGTTCAGACTTTAGTTATAAAACTCTAAAAGGGTGTGACTTACTTGCAGCTCCTCGGAGTTGGTCTCGGCCTGCAACAGCGAGGCGCGATTGATGAACAGCTCGGCCTGCACCGAGTCGTTGTCCTCCAGGTAGAGACGGGCGATTTTCAGGTAGGTGCCCAGCTTGCACTCCACGGAATATTGCTTCTGGCCCGTCTCCAGGGGAATGCCCACTAGTACCGTGGCAGCCTCGCGCCACTGCCGGTTGCGCTCGTAGATATTGGCCAGATGGAACCGGATGCCGGCCACCTGCTCCTCGAACGATATCACACGCGGATGGACCTTCTCCAGGGTGAAGTGGGAGAGCTGTTTGGATAGGTCGTCGGGCAGCTTGCTCAGCTCCACGCCCACATCGTTGAGGATTTGGCGCGAGATCACCAAGCTAACGTGCTCGTTCACAATCGCCTCCACGAACAGCCGCAAGCCGTCAATCAGCTCTTGGTCGGTGTTCGCGAGCACCGTCTTCAGCAGCTGACGGTACTTGTCCGCCTGGTCCTTGTGCGTGCCGGGGAAGTTGTTCAGGCCCATCAGCTGGTTGCGCAGGATCGCCGTCGAGATGCCCATGTTGGATTTGCACAGTTTTCCTCAAAGTTCAATGTATTCCCAATTTATTTCGCACTAGCTAATAACAACAACGCAAGCTCATCCCCGTTATCGATAACTCGCAAATCGAGTCGCGGCAGAGTTGCGAATGCAGCGGCTTCAAGCTAAATCTGGAGTATAATTCTTATAACTTGCGGTTTTAATCTATCCAGGAAATAAACTCAAAAGGGCTTGCCCCGAATAAATTTAAATGAAAGTGCAAAATATATCCAAAACAGAAAACATCATTGCCCACTTAGCTATTTAATGCTTATCACTATGACAGTGTTGAGTAATCCCAAACGAAGAAGTATGCAAAGCGCAAAGCTATGCAGCACTGGTTTAACGATTATAAGTAAACAGTGAAAAAATATTTCTGGTGGTGGTCTCAAAGCGAAAAACAAAAATACAGAGCAAACAAGACAATCTTTGAGTGTTAAATTATCAGTGCTCGGGCGAGAAACTCAAAATCAGTGTGTGCGTCACCCGGTGCCGCGAGTCCACAAGGGTGGGGACAAAGTAATCCCACACATATGTACACACACATTCACACCCGTGAAGTGAAAATGGATCTAAAGGAATCCAATGGCCATATTTGCGAGCAGATATGAACGAAAATTGCCAATTGATGACACCCAAACGCTGAGCTGCGAGATAACCGCCGTCGAGGAGGTCGACGGACATACGGTACGTAGGGAGGAAGTCCAGGCTGCTGCTGCTGCTGCTGACCCTAGCGAAAAATCAATAATTGTTGATGATGATTTCATGCACTCGGTCGGGTGTCTGTATGTATGCATGTATGTATTTATGTTTGTTTGTGTCTGTTGCAGGAATACCTGCTGCGCGTGTGGAGGGGCACCAGCAGGGAGAACTCGTGGAACGTTCTACGCCGCTACAATGACTTCGACCGGCTGGACAAGTGTCTCCGCATCTCCGGCATCGAGCTGCCGCTGCCTCGCAAGCGCATCTTTGGTAACATGCGCCCGGACTTCGTAGCTGAACGGAAGCAAGCCCTGCAAGTGTACATAAACGCCGTACTAATGAATCCCATACTGGCCTCATCGCTGCCAGCCAAGCGCTTCGTCGATCCCGAGAGTTACTCGCAGTCCTTTCACGGTGCGTTTGAGAATATAGCCCTGAACAGGATTCTTTTATAATTTCTGCCTGTAAATCTCCTCCCTTATAGATCATGCCGTGCAGAACGCCCTGCTCTGCCTTCGATCCGATGCGGCGTGGGCCCTGGGCGGAACCATGGGCGCCATAGGCTGGCGCCTCAGGAAGCACTACTTCAAGGTGACGCCCAAGCCGCCGGAGAAGAGCAGCAGCCACAAGCAGCTGGTCAAGAGCGGCTCCCAGACGCACCAGAGCAAGCATTTCGCCTCCGGCAGCAGCAGCAATGGCAGCGGTCACTCAATCGACGCCGGCACCCTGGATCCTGGGGCAGAGGTGGTGGCCGAATGGCTGGAGTACGGGCCAGACAAGTTCGTCGATGAAAAGGAGATCAGTGGAATACTGAAGAGCCTGATGGGTCTGCAGCATCCACACATCGAGCCCGTCATCTTTGCCGGCCACACGGAGAGCGGTTGCCTGGTGATCAGGAAGTGAGTATTGCAATTTATAGGAAGCACTACTTACAATTAACTAAATATTTGCTCTTCCCATAGATTCCACAAGCACGGCACCTTGAAGGATGTGCTGTGCATGGCCACGCCAAAGAATCCCTTCCTCAGCAAGTACGGCAATCCGAAGGGGCGCACTGCCCTCTCCATGAAACAGGTGGCCACCTACGGCAAGCAGATCCTAGAGGCTCTCATCTTTTTGCATTCCAAGGGGTACGCGTATGGTAAGCTGGCCCCCTAAATACCTTTATTAAATCTGCTAACTTAACTTGGCGTTCACATTGGCAGGTCACCTTCATTCCGGAAACATAGTCATTGTGGACGATTGCGTGAAGCTTTTGGACATTGAGAATTACCTTGTGGGCGTTCCGGCGTTCTACAGACCATTCTTTGTGCAGCACAGCAAGATCCATGCCATGGAGACGGTCGATGTCTACTGCTTCGGGCATGTCCTGTTCGAAATGACCATGGGCTATCCGCTGCAGGAGTCAGTTGTGCGACAGATTACGGAATGTCCAGAGGCCTTGAGTAAGATCCTGAACTTGGCGTGGCTTAATTCTTTATTCTAAACGTTTTCCCTTCGTAGAATGCCTGCTGGAGAGCATTTTGTCCAAGGAGGCCTGCAAGACCGGCCTGCCCACGCTGGAGCAGCTGCTAGGTCACCGATTCTTCACCCAATACGCTTCAACTGAGGCCGCTGGCGCTGCAGCCGCCAATGCGGAGAAGCCCTACTTTAAGGTGTCCCTGAACGCCAAGGAGCTGCTGAAGCAGGCGGCCATCAAGAGCGAGAATCGCCTGCGGGATGAGCAGAAGTCGGTGAAGAATCAGAAGCGCATCGTGCGCGTCCAGGAGCTGATGAGCTCCGAGGAGGAGAAGCGCAAGTCTAAGCAGAAAGCAGTTAGTTGCCCAACCCTCCCCCCAATCCTCACGTAGCTCTCGTCAAACCTTCCTCCACACAGCAACTTAACGAACACTTTTTGGTTTCTCTTTTTTCGTTTATTTGAATCGCGATGCTTACGTCTAGAAACTAGAGCACAAACAGTCGAAGCTAAAGCAGCAAGTATCACTCCAAACGAACAATGGACGCTTGTCGCTTGTGGCTGCCACTGCGTCGGCAGCAACAGCATCTCCCTCCTCCTCCAGCACGGTCCTGGGTGTGGGGCTAAGTGCGGCCGACTCCTTCAACCGGTCCGACAGCACTCCCGAGGAGCCCACACTGGCCGCCGGCCTCAAATGTAGTTATCTAACAGCAGTTCACAGCTTCAAATCAGTAGTTTGTTAGCTTGCTAGCCCCACGAACTCACCAGGACTCACTTCTGCTTTTTTGGTTTCTACCTTTCAGCCCCACCGCTTACGCCGGCTCCGCTGGCGAGCGGCGCACCCGTGGAGCGGCAATCTTCCACACCGAACATGCTGTCGGAGGACGCGGAGGCCGGCGATGGCGATGGCGAGGGCGACGGGCTGACCCGCTCGGCTTTGCTGGAGTCCATCTGCAAGTTCAACCGCGGATCGCTGCGCAAAGTGCGCTCAAACGACTAAGAGGTTTATAAACGTTGAAAACTTTTCGGACCAAATGTGGCGTTATGAAATAACACGGTGCCATCAGTAAAAAAAAAACACAAAAACCAACTCGAAACTTATCGAATTCCAAAAGCTACATTTTTAGAGGCATATTTGAGACTCAAAAAACGCAGAGGCAGAGGCAGGAGCAGAGCATATAGCGCATATACCCAAAAAAAAAAAAAAGAAGAAAAACAATCCAGCAATTACTATAAATGTACTAACGAAACCCACTGATTATAATTATTGCATCTTATACGTGTCCACTATATACATAAAATAGCATACGATTTATCGGAATGTGGTGTCTATATCTATGTATATGTACGAGCTACAGGCCACACACAATTGCCAAAGACTTTATATTAACACGATGCATAACGCCCACACATTTGCATTGGCAAAGAGCCAAGCTGGCTCCCCTCTCTTCTCAGGCTGACGGCAGAGAGCGCGCGAGAAGCAAAGCAAAGAGAAGCGAGAAGATGGCAGAGTGAGAGCTTTGCGAGAAACAACAAAACGTTAATTATAGCACAGAATACAACAAAACAATCGTAGGCTCTGAGCGAGTTGAAGCGATAAAGCAGGTTACAAATGCAATGGTTTATCGCTCGTTCTCGCCCCATATTATCGCTTCGCTTCTCTTCTCGCCGTCACTCTGCCATCAGCCTCAGACAAAATTTCGAGATAAAATATGTAGTGTAAAGCGTTACTCATCCTGTTAATATAAGGACTTTGCAAGGTCGCAACTAAAGCTTTACCTATGTGTCCACTACACGACTGAAACTAACTTTGGTACGAATATCTAACAAAAACGATGGAAACTACAACTAAAGCTAAAACTGAGAAACAAAAACGAAACGAAGACAGACAGAGAAATTAGTACTTTCCAATATTTACATGCATAAGTCTGCACCAAAATTTGCACGAGAGCTGGAAGAGGAGATGCTATTCTTTTATAAGTAAATATCGTACATGGATGTTAGATGTCTAAGCAATTGTTCCTCGGTGTTGTGTGCTATCCTCCACCAGTGCGCGCGCGTTTTTTATCGCCAATCTTAGTCGTAGCCGTAACTAACACTGAGTTTTTGAGTTTTTACATATATTGTATTTGTATTTGTATTTCGAAGAGCCACGAATGTTTTTAAAACACTCCAAAATACATACTCGGGAGTCCTGGACTCAACACGTAACTAGTTCAAGCAACAAAGCAACAGAGACAAAGAAGACAAGCGGAGAAAAGAAGAAATGTGGCCAAGAGAGTGCGCACTGTTATATTGTTTTCCTTTTTATATAGACTATTTACTAGATGTCCGAATCCGAATTATGCGCATGTAACGAGGTATATTTATATTTGAATATGTGTATATATATGTAATTGATGTTGAGCACCCAGAAATAACGTAATTACGTGGTACGTGTCTGTGTTTTATCGTCTATCGTCTGACTGTGCATAAGTTTGGATATACTTTGAACCGGAAACGGATATGAAATGCGAAGGAAACATATTCCCCACACACCCACCCCACAAACATATTGTAAACCAAATAAAGTGTAAACTAATTGCCGTTGTAAAGATTGTCTTTGATTCAATGTCAACTCCAGTGGGCTCTCCTCTCAGTTTGCTAGCTAAGTTTTCTGGGACAGTCACGTTCTGAAAATAATTTCCGTTCAGATAACACTGTGATCATGGGTGACTCGCCGGAAGAGCGACGGAGCAAGGAGACGGCAGCCCCCGCACCCCCGGCCAAGGAGGCGGAACCGGGTAAGGGTAAGAAGGAGAAGAAGGACAAGTCGGCGGCCGAGGGAAAGGATAAGGCGGCCAAGGGCGAGGTAAGTTCGGCTGCCAAGTGGCGCATAATTTGGCCAACTATTGATTCAACAAGGCCCGCGAATTGCCACGGCGACAGGTCCGTCCGTCTGTCAGGCAATCTGGCAATCTGGCAGGCAATGGCTTAATGGCATAATCATTTGTGGTTTTATGGCTAACCGCGACGCACTCGACCCGACTCCATTTCAATAAATTCGAACGTCAATCCGCGAACGAAATGGCAGCTGCCGCGGCAAAGAACTGGTCGGGCCTGGTGACTCTGTGCCTGGGCCAGGAGCGTGAGAAGGTACCAACCAGATTGATTTTGTCATTAATGCTTCTTGCTCCCCAAATGCCTCCCAGTTGATGTCTTTTTAATGAATTGATGCATGTAACGAAATGTGAACATGGCAATGCATGTTCCTGACAGGGAAATTGGCCAAGTCACGAATATCCGTATCCATGCCCCTACTAACAGCCATATTTGGTTTCCTTTCCATTTCGCCGCCATGCAGAAGCAGCAGAGCAACAGCCAGCGCGGATCCCTGACCAAGTCTCATCTGGGCGTGGTGGCTCCCATGGGCATGGGTGCTGGCCCGGCCGCCAAGGTGAGTTGTTCTCGTTGGTTGCTCCTTCTGCCAACTGCCTTATTACCTGTATTGTTGTGTTGTATAGCCCACAATGCGATACATGCCCACGTACCGCCTGGAGTCCAAGAATCCGCTGAACAAGGAGCGCGTGGAAAACATCATCAAGGCGGTTATGAACAGGCACTACAACGACCAGTACATGTTTCATCCCAAGCACTCGCTGCACATGGCGGCTCAGGTCAGCGAGGAGATCAAGAACCGTATCAAGTTCAACAACTACGACAGGTGAGTCTCCTGGCTTGCAGAAGCATTACTCCCTCGTTTCACCTCATCTTTCCCCACCACCAACCCAGATATCGCTACATAGTGCTGGTCACCGTAGGCGAATTCCTGATGCAGGGCCTCTATTCCATGGTCAACTTCTTGTGGGATGCCGAGAAGGACGGCTTCGTGACCTACAGGGTGGAGAGGCCGTCCTACTTTGCAGTCTGCACCACGTTTTACCTGTACTACGATTGAGAGCGGGCATCGAGTATCCCTTTGGTGCCTTCGCGTTGTTATTAAAATTTAAGTTAACGTTAACAAGGGTGCAGAGTCATGGGGGGATGGTGGGAGATGGGATTACCTGGCTGCTTCTTCGCCTCCGGCTGGATGGTTTCACTTTGGACTTGGATTGCACTTGCTACTCAGCACTAGGAATCACATTTTTTAAGCACCAGATCTTTGAACACACATTAGTTGAAGTTTTTATTTAATTTATTTGAATTAGAGCTGTATAATTGTTTGTCATAATATTTGTTAAAGCATAGATTATGCTGTGACATCGAACTTCTAACTAATTGGGTAAATTAACTGCCTTTGTTCGTTATTACTACTTCTCTGAGTGTACAGATTTACGATTGGTTATATATCGAATATATATAATAATATATTATTTGAGAACACACGCAGACACAGCACATGCACTTGCCAACCACTTGGATTCATCACCATCATCTTCATCATCATCATCATCTTCGGTATGTGGAATGACACTTGAACTCACAGAAACATAAATGTTGCATAAATTATAAACGAAACACCACCATTGTTATTCTGTTGAGAGCAGCCACAAGAAAACCAATGTAACAATTGCCAAACCCAATCAAACAGCAGAGACATTTTGGAGCAAATGCTACACGACGTTCTCTCTTCGGATGGAAGACGGATTCGGATGTACGGATAGATAGATCGGGGATCTGAACACGAGATTTGAATTTCGCGCACCCACATGCCAAACAGGAACACCAACTGGATAATAGCCCCCCGGGATAAGGCGAGGGGAGACTGAAGCCTTGTGGCCAGAATTACAAAACAACAACACTTGCACCGAATTGTGGGAACTGCACTGCAAAAACAACAAACTCGGGAAACTTGCGAAACTCGGTCAGCACTTGACACTTGCGTCTGCGTCGTCGCATCTGGACAATCAGACCACTATCTGGGGCGCACTTTATGTCACAGGCCAAGGATCAGGGGCAGCGGCAAAACAACACAACTCAAAATATCAATCAAATCAATTTTAAGCAACACAAAAACTGTTTCGTTTCGAAATCATTTCGCACTGGTTACATCTTCTTGATCGGACACTCGAAGAGGGTCTCTTGAGAAGTCTTTTGGTTTTGGCTTCTACTCGGTCGGTCTTTCATCCTCCTCGGATGTACACTTTGACATGGTAAAAGTATTCAATTTGATGCATAATCAAAAACTTGTTCTTGTTGGAAACTTTTTAGCACATTTATAAAATATAGCATGTGTTGTATGTATAAATATATATATAAACTTCACTGTCACTAAACACATCGAGAACTTGCAATAAAAACCATAAAGAGAGATCCTGTCTGCAAAAAGAACGAAATTAATGATTAATTAATAAAAGGTCAGGGATCATGAGGGGTGTGTGGATGATGTCTCCTCGGCTCTGCTCGTGTCTCTTTGTGTATGTTGTGAGTGTGTGTGGTGTGTGTGCGTGCGTGTGCAAGCGGTTGTGCGGAGGAACCACACATACACGGCCCTGGCGTGTACGCGTCCTTCACTGCATCCGCATCCGCCTCGTCTTGAGAGGAGCATCTAAGATACGACTACGTTTTCTAGGCTAAATAGTTAGGTGTGGCGGAGGCTTCCCTTGAGCACTGTGGCTAGTCGTTACCTCCAGTTTGTCCGGCACTTGCCTTTCGCCCAGGACCACCCTAGGCCGTTCCGCCGCGCACCACCACAATGACCAGGTGGTCCTCCTTCAGGCCCTCCTCCGTGAGGCTGTGGCACGTCCGCTTCAGCAGCTCCGTGGAGAAGTCACAGGGCGGAAAGGCGTACAGAACGCCGGTGGCCTCCGTCTCCTTGTTAAGCAGCGAAATAACGCCAGCCGCCTCCTTCTGCTTGAGGTAGGAGACCAGATTTCTCAGCGGCCGCGTCTGAACGCTGGCATCGTCGCAATTGGTATCCACCGTGGAGCCGGCCAGGCCCATGAAGATGGCGTGCGAGGATGAAGATGCGATGCGCTTCTGCACATCGTCAAGCTTCGGCGGATCCAGACGCAGGCGCTGCGTGATGCGCAGATTGTGCTTGCCCTCCTCGTCCCGCATCAGCGACTCCACGATGTCCGTGTCGCCGTCAGTTAAATGGAATTTGGCCGGGAAGAGGGAACTCTTGAGGATCAGTGCTCCGGTCCACACTGTGCTGCACTTGCGCGCCACCTCCGGCACTGTGCTGGCCGTTCCAAGGGCATCATTGCGACGGGTCGAAGTGTCAGAGTCCGAGCCGGGCGAACGAGTTCTCTTCATGGGCGATCGGGATCGTGACCGTTCCACACCGGGTTCCCTGGAGCTGGACCGGGCTCCCCTTTCATAGGATTCACCGGGTGGACGCCGCCACTCGTCGTCAGCTCCTCCTGGCGGGGGCACCGACGAAGACGACCCACTCAAGGCGCCGGGATGCGGCGGTCTGTGCACATCATTATGATAATGGTACATGCCTCGTCCCCTTCCGCGATAGCCACCACGACCGCGGTAACCGCCTCTGGGCGGGTATGGAGAATATCCACCTCGAGGCGCGTATGCCGTAGGTTCCTCGTAATAAGGATCGTACTCCGGACGGCGGTACTCCAAGGCAGTCTCGTCATATGGCGGCTTGGAGCTCTTGAACTGTGAAACCGGTGTTGTCCCCGGCAGCTCAGCAAAGTCGGTGCGCAAACGTCGCTCTGGTCCTCCCAGCGGGAATCCTCGCATCTCCTTCACCGCCGAGGTGGCCGCCTCCACGGTCTCATACTGAATGTAGGCGTACGGCTCGCCCTTCTGGTACTCAATCTTCTTGATGGCCCCAAAGCGGTCGAACTCTCGCTCCAGTTGGGTGACAGAGGTCCAGGCTCCCAAGCCACCGATCCACATGCGAGTGGCCGGAGTCACTTTGCCGTAGCCAATCTTGCACTGGAACTTGCCGATGTACTGGCCGGACAGCTCGATCTTGGCCCGGTGAGCCATGTCCAGATTCTGGTAGCGCACGAAGGCGAACGCGTTGCCCGTTCCGGGTGGCGGCCGCTTGATGTCGATATCGTCCACAACACCGTACTTGCCGAAGATGCGGCGTAACTCGTCGTCGGCGATGGTCACCTCAAGATTGCCAGCGAAGAGGGTGCGCGTCGAGAGGGGGTCATCCTCGGGCTGCACGTGGTGCAGATAGTTCGGGAACTTGTCCTTCTTGCTCTCCGGCTTCTCATACGGCGCATGTGGGCGTGGCGCCAGTGGTCTCATCGGAGCGTACGAATGGGGTGGCGCGTGCCCGTGGCCGAGGTGGTGCGGGTGACCGCGATGAAGCGGGGGTCCGCGAGGAGGATGCGGATAGTCGTGGTGCAGCGGTCGGTAGTCCCGAGGGTGCACAGCATGTGGGTGCATGTGGGGCGGACCGTACCGATCGTAGGGATCGATCGGCGGCCTACGGTGGTCGAGGGGAACACCGGGTCCCATTGGGGAACGTGAATAATGGTACCGTTCGTAGTCCGGCGGAGACATCGAGTGGCCACGGGGTCTGAAACAAAAGGAGGTGAGTTAAAAAAAAAAAAACCCCAGATAACCATCGACTGAGATCCCACCTGTACTCGGGTCTGGTCGAAGACTTGTATACCGGCTCCACAATGGCCATCTTGTCGTAGATAATGAGGCGCGGCTTGTGGTGCTTCGCCTCCCGAGCATCCTCGGGTGTTCGGAAGCACACATAGGCCACCCTTTCGTCCAAATCATTCGAAAGTCGCACACTGAAGTCGCCGAACTTCTTGTACTCGCGGTACAGCGTCTCCTCGATGAACTCGTCTGGGGCCTTCGGCGGCAAAGCGCTGACGCACAGAACCTTGTAGCCGGTGGGTCGCTCGGCCGGTGGAGGGCCGCGCATGTAGGGCTCCCGGTGCGGGGAACCGTACCGGCCACGTGGACTGGGCGAACGCTCTAAGCGGCGTCGCATGCGTTCCGGCGACATGCGCTCCGGGGAGTCGCCCGGGACACCACTCCCGTTGTCGTAGCCCCGGCCCATGCTACGCGAGTTGCGCGACATACTGCTTCTGGCAGGGCCCGGGGAGCGCGACGCGCTGCGCTTCATATTGTGGATTTTAACTGTGATGCGATCGGCTCCGGCTCCGTCTCGGTGACTACTCATGGGCGGCTCTTCCGGTGCTCGTCTCGTGGCGGTGCTGCCTGCAATCCTCTGGCAAAAGGAAGTTCTGCAAAACGTTTAAGAGTGACTGTGAAAGTGCGAAAATTTCCAGCCAAGCGGCGACCGCGGTAGCCAAGTGAAAAGAAAATGGCGGCCGCGGACGACAAAGAAAATAACTATTTCTTCTGTAAATACTTCAGAAAAGTTCAATTCACGATCGTTTAACGCGCTCTTACCACTTTCTTCACAGGAGGCACTTTATAGGGTATAGTTTTGCAACGCAATTCACGGTAAAAACTCGAACTGTAAAATTTTCTGCGGAGGCTTTGCAAATTCTGTATGTGTTGAAAGTATCTTTCGATAACTACACCGATAACTTAGTGTGGCCGCATTCGTCTTCATCCCTCGGTAATTGCAAACCACTGGGCTGCTATGATTTCAATAATTAAAATAAAGTAAACAAATAAAATGTTTATATTAATATTAAATGTATTTTAATTAAAAATTTTGTGGACCTGATTTTAATGTCTATCGAAATACACCTTCATCGATTAGCACTATGTCGATTGGCGATGACCGTTCAAAAATGAAGTGGCAGGTAAAATATTGCACAGGTAGAAAATCAGCCGGCTAACATTAAACTCTCATTATCTTGGCAGATGGCGGAAAACCCAAATGGGCGATTAAACTGCTGTTTTCTAGAACCTACGCAAACCAGTTTTGTCCCTATAAAGACTGCCGCCATTGGCACGTAGAACCTTATTTCGAGGAGAACTAAACGCGAAATGGTCAACATTACGGCTGAAATTAAGACACCGGCGGTGGCGACTCCTGGGCCCCGGCTACTTCAGCTGGGCGGGCATGTGGGATTCGACACATTGCCGGACCAACTGGTAAACAAGAGCGTGCAGAACGGCTTCGGCTTCAACATCCTGTGCATTGGGGAGACGGCTCTGGGGAAGTCCACGCTGATGGACACCTTGTTCAACACGAGCTTTGGAGCAACGCCCAGTCCGCATAGCCTGCCCAACGTGAAGCTGAAGGCGCAGACCTACGAGCTGCAGGAGAGCAATGTGCGTCTAAAGCTGACAATCTGTGACACGATCGGATACGGCGATCAGGTCAACAAGGCGGACAGCTACAAGGCGCTCGTGGAGTACGTCGACTGCCAGTTCGAGGCGTATCTGCAGGAGGAGCTCAAGATCCAGCGGTCGCTGGCCAGCGCTCACGATAGCCGCGTTCATGCATGCCTCTACTTCATATGTCCCACTGGGCACGGACTGAAGGCGATGGATCTGGCGTGCATGAAGCAACTGGACACGCGCGTTAACATCATTCCCGTGATCGCCAAGGCGGACACCATCTCCAAGTCGGAACTGGCTGGGTTCAAGGAGCGGATAATGGACGAACTGCGACGCAACAAAGTGAGCATCTATCAGTTTCCCACGGATGATGAGACGGTGGCCGACACGAACAAATCGATGAATGGAGAGCTGCCCTTCGCTGTCGTGGGCAGCACGGAGTTCGTGAAGGTGGCTGGGAAACTGGTCCGTGCTCGGCAGTATCCCTGGGGATCCGTGCACATCGAGAACGAGGCGCACTGCGACTTTGTCAAGCTCCGCGAGATGCTCATTCGCACAAACATGGAGGATCTGCGCGAGCTGACCCACACGCGCCACTATGAGCTCTTCCGGCAGCGACGTCTGCAGCAGATGGGCTTCGTGGACGTGGATAGCAACAATCAGCCAGTGTCCTTCCAGCAGACCTTCGAGTCGAAGCGCACTGGTCATTTGGCCTCCCTGCAGGCGAAAGAGGAGGAGGTGCGGCAGATGTTCGTGCAGCGGGTTAAGCAGAAGGAGAACGAACTGAAGGACAGCGAAAAGGATCTGCACACCAAGTTCGAGAAGCTGAAGCGGGAACACCTGGAGGAGAAGACCAAGTTGGAGGAGGCGCGCCGCCTGCTGGAGGAGGAGTGTCAGGAGCTCCAGAGGCGTAAGCAGCAACTAACCAATGGGAATGGAAACCACATGCTCACCCTGGGCCGAGGCAAGAAAAAGTAATCTTTGAATCCTCTGGGTGTGGATTTAGCCAAACGACAATAAGCAATCGCGATTTAATCCTACCTTCGATCGATTTTAATACAGCTTTGAATTTATTATTAGTAAAACACCATGTTCTTAAATGGCATGAATATGTTTATAAATAAATTGCACAAATAATCCAAAAGACTTGAAACGAATCGAATTTTATGAAGTGAATTTTTTATTATTATAAAACCGATTTAATATATATTAATTTCAATAAATATATGCAGTTAAAAAACTCTTATTTATGTATTCCTTGTATTTTATATGTGGTATAGCTTGATTACTTGATAAACATTTTTAATACATACTCGTAAATAATTAATTACATTATAAATGGATTTTTTTAATCTTTTAGACCTATAAAAAAATATATTTCTTAGACTGGTAAAATGTTATTAATTATTTTCCATATCAGCTATACACAGTCATGTTTTTAAGAACCTATGGCAAGACCTCGGAATTTGCATATTTTTAAGGGATTAAGATATTTTAATTCCGATAACACAAAACTTTTTTTCGGTAAATAAAGACTTAAAAACGATATGCATATTTATTTTTTAAAATTATATTTGCATAAGGTGAATATGCATAATATGTGCAAAATATGATATAGCTTACCACTTGATAAAATTTTCAATGTTTCATTATTCTGGGAAAATAATAAAACAAGCTTTGGAAAGCCAATGTTTGTATAGCCTTTCGGTTTGCAAAGTTTATTCAATCGATACTATATACTAAAAAAAAATGAACACCATTATAAAGTTTAAGTTTTTAGATCCCAAAGTAGATTAATTCTGTTGAAAAATAACAAAAGTCTAATTTTATGAAATATTTAGTTCTCTTCAGGTAGAGAGTTCTGTCCAGATATCTCTGAAATAAAATAATAGCAACGGTCTAAAAATAATATATGAAGATAATACAATTAAAAAGTTTTAAATAATACCTGTTTTGTATCTCTAAAATCAACCTCATGAGTTCGGTAGATGTGCAACAATCCCTAATTTTCGTAAACTTACCTGTCTAAAATTACCTTTCCGGGCGATAATTAGGAAATCGGATCCATTTCATGCAATGAGTTTATGGAGGCCATAAACCATATGTGCCTCGCTGGAAATCTGAGTCGCCAGTCCCTGGATTATCCCGCACAGCTGTATCTGAGCACCTTTTGGATTGGCTGTCTCGCCCGCCATCCGCTGCCTGCCCGCTCTATGCGCTCCGCTGATAACGATGGCTGCCTCAGAGTGCCTCTCCGCTCTCACCGCCTCTCTGGCTCTCTTGACAGGCAAAACAGAAACAAAACCGATAACTTGGTGTGGAAAAAATATTATAAATATGTTAACCTGGCAGATCGGAGCGTTCTGGTTAGTCATTCCAATTCTGGCGATGGCAGCGAGTGGTACTAAACTGGAGAGCGGCACTTGCCCGGTGGCAGCGGCTGGTGGTGATTCCGGCTGCGGAGGAAGTGTTCCTCCGGACCAGGCTCGCTACGACAATTACCGCATCTACAACGTGGAGTTCGATAACAAGGAGCAGATCGCACTGTTCCAGAAGCTGGAGGACCAGAGCGACAGCCTGACCTTCATCGGCCACGCCCGAGAGATTGGTCAGAAGCTGTCCATTCTGGTGGCGGCGCATCGTGTGGCGGATTTCGCCGATCTCCTGAAGACCTACAAGTTGAAGCATCGCGTCTTGGTAAGCGCATGCCCTTTACTTTCAAAAGAGTGCGTTACTAATAAGTCGAAAAACCCCCCTTTAGACCTACAACTTCCAGGAGAAGATCGACCGCAATCTGGGTGAAGTGCAGCCGGAGGACATTGATGCCCTAAAGCTAGACTGGCAGCACTTCTTCCACCTGAAGACCATCTACGAATGGATGGATAAGATGGCCGCCAAGTATCCCGATCGTCTGACCGTCCTGGACATGGGCACCAGCACGCTGGGAAACGCCATTAAGGGCGTTAAGCTGGCGAGTAACCCCAAGAACAAGGCCATCTTCATCGAAAGTGGCATCCACGCTAGGGAGTGGATTGCCCCAGCCGCAGCCACGTACATAATCAACGAGCTGCTCACCTCCCAGGATCCGCAGGTGCAGCGGCTGGCGCAGGACTTTAACTGGATCGTGTTCCCCTGCGTTAATCCCGATGGCTACAAGTACACCTTCGAGCACGACCGCATGTGGCGCAAGAACCGCCAGTTATTCGGCACCTGCCGCGGCGTGGACCTGAACAGGAACTATCCCGACCACTGGAACAGCGCCGGTGCTAGCAGCGATCCCACGCGCTACGACTTTGCCGGACCTTCGGCCGGAAGCGAGCTGGAGACGCACCGCGTGATCGAGTTCATACGCGCCAATGTGGGCACGGAGCAGATCAAGACCTACATTGCCCTGCACTCCTACTCCCAGATGCTGATGTTCCCGTATGGCTACACCAAGGAGCGCGTGTCCAACTACGACGATCTGCAGGAGTTCGGCAAGAAGGCAGCGGCGGCCATTAAGGCGGAAAGCGGAAGGGACTATGTGAGCGGCAGTCTGTATGAGACCATCTATCCGTCGAGCGGTGGCAGCATGGATTGGGCTCATTCCGAGGTAGGAATTCCCATCGCCTATACCTTCGAGCTGCGCGGTCCGCCGGACAGTCAGGACCTGTTCATCCTGCCCGCCGTGGAGATCTTGCCCACGGCCAGCGAGGCCTTTACTGCGATTCGCACCATTGTGGATGCGGCTGCCGAAAAGGGCTACTACAAGTGAATATCCCTCGTTTCAGAGTACCCCGCCGAATGGGAATATTTTTATACGTTCAACGATCTAGACAAACTTTAAGTGCACAACGATATTCTCTTTATCTTTATACAAAATAAACTCATATAAAAACCACTCGAAGGGTAACCACAACTTGGCGATAAGAATCAGACGTCAAGTCTGCGGGATTTATGGTCAGATTATGGAAATTCTACCCAGTAAGAGTCAGGGCTTCGTGGCCATGGTGATATGGTTTCTGGGCGAGAGGCGAGGATCGAATATAGCCTCTATCCGCACTTGGCAATCTGCAGGAAAGAATATTGAATATGGCAAAGTTCTAGCCGGCAGCAAAGTGTGTCCACATACCGTTCTCCATCAGGAACAGGCAGCGGTCGTGGAGAATTATGCTCTCTACCAGAGGAGCCATCATTAAACGCAATGTGTAGAAACTCACGATCCGCTGCCAGTTGGACAGGTCCACTGCCGTTTGCTCGTTACTCAGAGCGCGGCTGTCGAGAACTTCAAAACGAGTTCCCTGGACGGCTCTTTGAAAGTATCTGGAAGATACATTAAGACTGGTTCTATATTTCTTGAGATGAAGTATTTACTACTCACTGGTGAAACGTCATGCCCGGCGAGTGCTTGACATTGCGCAACGCACAGTGCCGGAGATCTGGAAACTGCTGAACGATAATGCGCTCGGCGGCGGCCCGAAGAGAGTGAATCCGTAGGTGCTCGTACTCTCCAGCGCGCAGGCGATCCTGGTACACTTCGGTGGCGTGGCAGGAGATCTCCCTGGCCTCGTAGCTCAACTGAGAGCCAGGTTTTTCATTGAGAAACCTGCTTAGCGGGTAACCATTTACACGTTCTCTGGGATGCGTGGCCCGGGTGGTCATCTTCTGATAGCAGCAACCCACAAAGTTAAGGAATTTGGCCTGCGGGCAGCCGAGGAACATGCGCATCAATGTCGGCCCTAGATTGCCGCACGGATGCAGGCCGATGATTCCGAAGGTAAATTCCTCTGTTTCCAGCCCCAAGGCATCCCGGATGCTGGCGAGGAACTTTTCCGGCAGTGTGTCGCTATCCAAGCGCTGTGTGAGGTGCACTGGCCGCTGGAAGTGGGATGTGTCTTCGGTTTGAAGGTGTTTGGCAGCCATGGATTCTAGTTTCGAGTCAATATCCCTCGCTTGCTGGTTGAGATCCGCTTGCATCTCAAAGCAGCACACGCGTATTCCGAAGCCATAGCCCAGGACGCGGGCCAGGTGACCAACGCCTGCTCCGAAGTCTACTATGAAGTCAACAGGTGTCTGGCGATTGCTGAGCGCACAAATCTCTGCCATACGGCGGATCTCATGCTGTTTCTTGGGCTTTACTCGCTTCGTAAACATGTGCTTCAGCTTGGGGTGATCCAGCGAGGGACACGGCAAGGAGTTCTACAGCGGAGTAAGGAATGACAACTTTTCTGAAGACGCCAGTGGCAGGATTTTACCAACATCTGGTTGAGACATAGGTGTGCGGCTGATGCAAAGTCGGCGCAGCTCCCGTTGAAGTTCTATCAGCTCCACTGGCCATGCTTGTTCGGGCTCCACATCGCTTTGAAGCAGCTCGCTCAAGCTCTCTAGGGGTATATTTGCCAGCTGCTGCTGCCAGTTTTCAGGAAGTTTACTCCAATGGTCGTCCAGGAAAAAGTCCTAAAACGGAGACGTTGTACGAAAACAGGCTGAATACTTGAAACAAACCCACCAGAACATAAGCGTCCAATAACCATTCGTACTTCTTAAGCAGCCCTAGGCTTAGTTCAAGCTTTTCTTTTAAAGCCAACATATTGTTTTTGTCTAATGCAATTTTGGTTTCCTAAATATGTTACCCCAGCGGAAAAATGTTTATTATTTTAAAGTATGACCGCTCTTCCTACACGTTATTCGGCATTTTTGTGGGCCACTGGTGCGGTCATACTTTGTTGACCACCAGCAATATTTGAAACACGATATTCGTTAACCCCTTCCTACCTAGGCCATATTTTCTAATGTTCCTAATTAATAATTTATCTTTTAGTTTATTACCAATTTTTAGCTTTAACATAATTTAATAGGTTGTTCGTGAAGATCGATTTTGTATTGTGGCGCGCTCAGTGATGCTGAAAACATCGATGCATCGAGTGTTTTTTGATGTTTTTGTTGATAGCGATGTTAAGCGATGCATCGATGTTTGCCGTATTGAGTCGGATTTGCATGTAAAAATTAAAAAAATTAAATAAACACAGAATAAAAAAAGACTGTCTTGAAAGCATTAAAGTTCTATTTTTTGAAGTTTTTATTCCCACTATTAATTTTATTCAAAATTAAAAAATAAAATATCGCTATTTCGATATTTTGGCAAGCAAAAGCTCGTGATATAAATATATCATCTTTAGAAAAATATCGATATACTGATAAATTTATATATTATCAACAACCCTACAATTTGCATAAAAACATTTGTTTGCTTGGCCCACGCACACCGCTTGCGATTTATTCCGATTCTAACCGCCTGCAGGTGCTTACTCTTGACCTGGGAACTAAGCCGCCGCCGCTAGCACACATTTCGCTGCAAGTGCACATGCTAATCGAATTCTGATAACAACAACAATAAGAGCTTGGGAAGCCTATATAGTAGCGACTTCGAGTGTTTTGTTTTTCGCCGCATAAGGCCCGCTGCGAGTACGAATGCGAGTCGAAAGTAAAAGCGAAAGGCCATAAACGGTAAATTATGTAAAAGTATTGGGCCAACAACAAGTCGTTCGTAGGTGCGCGTGAGTGTGAGTGCGCTTATCAAAAAAGTTTAATGGAGGCTGTGCCGGTAGTGCGTTCTCAGCCTCCATTTCTCCTCCCACTTCTGCAGCAGCAAAAACAACAACAGCAAGGCGCGGCGAACAACAAAGTAACGGTAAATAGTCGCCCTTTGTCGAGCGGCACATAAAAAAAGCCCAAGCCGCCGCGCACATTGGACACCATTTTTTGCATCGTCAGTTCAGTGGGGCATCGCACACATCGGTCCACATAGCAGCATATGAAGCTACATACATACATACTCATTTGCCCTCACCTTGCAACAGTCATCTCATCTCGTCGTTTGGCCCTGCGCCAAGAAATTAACCCCATCAAGGCGACCACGCGGCGCTCAAGTTGAGGGCGTTAACAGATGCAGTTCCCTTGGATCAGTGAGTGGCGCCTTTCTGGTCTAGTTTTTGTGCTTGGTATGAGATTGTGCAGATTTCTAGCTTTCCTTAATAAATATTTACGAAAACTTGCCCAGAATTTTGTTCTGTTTAATCCTGCAATAGCGGGTGACCGACTTTGATATTTCACATATATTTTTTTGAGGATATGCTGTTGTTTTTATAGAAAAACTCTTTAGAATATTGAGGTTAAGAATGTTTGGCTTTGACTTATCTTATTTATTTAGCTAAATCATCACCCGACTACAAATATTTATTTTCTGATATCCAAATATGTAATTAATAATTTTAGGCAAAAGCTTGCAAAGTAGTGAAGGAGTCATTTCCGACCCTATAAATCATGTATATTTTTGATCAGCATCAAAAGCCAAGTTAATTAAGCAATGTCCGGTAGAAAACTATTTTACACATTTTTGTTTATTTTGTAAGGGTGTGACGTTGTTAAAATTTGTCAAAAATTTAAATTAAACAAGAAATGTAAATAATAAAAATTAGAGCTCAAAAGCTTTTTTTTTTTTTTGCAATGTAATTAACTATTTTACTAATACATTCTAAACTGAAATGGTATAGAAACTTCGGTTTCCCAAAGTTTCCTTTCTTTTTTTATAAAACGCAAGGGCAAATTCTATATTTTATACAAAGTGCACTTTACGACGACGTGTTTAATATACAAAAGGAAGAAAATCACAGTATTTTAATCAAAGCTGCCGGAGGCATACAATGTACATTCAATATATCGAGAAAAGTCTAATTTTGCGGTTAAAATAATATTATTATAAATACAAAACAGCAATTATACATACTTGGGTTTCATTAAATAATATTCGTACATACTTTTCAATTTTTATATAAATTCCACTGAAAATAAATAAATCAATCAATTTTTGTTTACCCAATTGACGAGCAGTGTTCGCAATGAATCTGCATTTATTTAAAATGGCAAAAACCTTGCCGCAAACATTTCATTCTAAAAAAAACTTACAATTGATCGTTGCTTGTTTATATTTTTCATTAACAGGTCGCGAAATAATGTTGACAACCGCAAACTGCAGCCGCTATGATAATGAAGAGTACAAAGTAAACAAATAAATGCTCAATGACTGACATCTGCGTTGTAAGCAAGAAGCTATCGACACAGCGGACTACTATGGTTTAATGCGACATAACAACAGCAGAGTCGACCAATTTGCCACTTGGCTGCAGAAGGGAAACCCAGAAAGCCATCAGACTGGAGGCCTCACTCACCCTGAAGCGCATCTTTGCCCGCAAAATTGGCTACAAGGCGAAGTCCAAGTCAATTTTAGCGGCCATGCGCACGAAACACTTGATCCTGCTACTGATCGGAGTGATAATCGCCACGATCGTCTTCATCGCATTCGGGCCAGCCGGCGAGCCGAACGATTCATTCAAGAACATCGTCGTCCAGACCCACCAGCAGTTCAAAGAGTTTCAGGTGAGTCAGAAAAAGAGACCCTGGGCTTGGGGCTCTTGAGTGTCGAGCGCCGATATAGATACTCCTCGCCCCAAATTAGGCTGAATGGCTATAGATAAGGGTATTAAATAACAATTATCTGCACCTACATGGCGCTGGCCCGTTGAAACTGTCACAGATAAATGGGGCAAAAAAAACATAAAACCCCCGCCGTGCACTTCTAAAATTCAATTTGTGGCTCCTACGTATCTTTTGATATGAAATGCACACGGAGACAAATATCACAAGGCGTGCGAAGCTTGGGAAATCAAATGTGAATCTAATTGAGTTACGATGTCGGCCACGTGTATGATTCATAGTTTTTACTATCAGCTGGTAGGTTAATGCTAATGGATGGCCCTTCATATCAGACGCCCGCCGGAGTCAATTGCTTTTGGCAGCGTCTCGCTGGAAGACGGCCAATTAAGTTGGCATCAGACTTGGCCTTGAACTGTGTGTGTCCGCCCAGGCCACGCCCACACATGAGCGCACTTGAGGCTTTTAGCCAAATTGAAGCACGTCCCAAGAACTAGATACGCCAGTCAGTCTGCTACGCTCGGCCAAGACAAACAGGCCGGCAGTAAATCGAAAGTCATCCGGTGGGGAAGAGCGGATGTTGGGCAGGTTCAGGTTCAGGTTCAGCTTCGTTTGGGAACACAAATCTATTGGCAATGTGTTGGCTGTGTTTACTCAGCTTTGTTTGCGTTTCGCATGCCAAAAACGTTTACTGTTTGTTTACACCAATTAGATTCCGGTCGGAGACAGAGTCCAAGCGCGAGGAGCTTTGGTTAACCACTGTTTGTCCTGTGACCTGGGCTTGATCCGCTTGGGGGGTCAAGGTTAAATATGTTAAATTATTGTGGTCAGATGGGCGTAAACACACACATTCATCACTTTACACCGTGTGATAAATTGAACAATGCGCCGTCGCGATTCCTTTCTCATCACGTACGAACATAAAAGCAAATATAATGGGATCGTAAAAAGCAAGAGTCTTTGCCTCGCAGTTTACAACTTGTTTTCTGTTATCTTAGTCGGGCAAACAGAGAAATGTACAATTTCGGTATCATGGCAAACAGAGATAATGGCAGCATTAATGAATGATACCGCTGTTTTGATAGGGATCAAGTTATCTTCCGAAAATCAGAGCACAAATAAAAGTGGGTAAAACCTACATTTTATTCTTGAAATAAACCCGTTCCCACAACTGCAACAACAATAGGCTGAGGCATTGCTTTTCCGTGCTATTAGACCATATTGCATTTTTCACTAAACTGGTTTTGCGAATACTTGAGTAACTGTCTAACTTGGGTTACGCTTATGTGTTCAATTCAATGCCCACTTAATACAGATGTAAGCAATCATATATGTAGACTGCAACTGAAGTGAATGAATGTACATGACGCATGTCGATTGTCCGGAAAAAAAGATCTGCCGAGCCACTTTAACTCATTAGCAATACCCTTATCTAGAATTAAATATATAAACCACGCAACTGAATGCATATTATGCATCGGTTGTGGGTAGTTTATAATAATAATAAACCCTCTGGGGAAGCCTTACTGCCTTTATCTGTTAATTAAAAATTACCCACAAGATGTTTTTTTGTCTGGGAAAAGTTTATTTTTAAAGAGGACAAAGGTATGGAAAACGCAGGTTTATTTTTATCAGGCTCACCCGACATTTTGCATGGGAATAAAACAGCTGCTTTGTTTTACTAAACAGAAAAGGCTTTAAAGTTTAAACCGATAATTTGTTTTCACCAAAACCTTTTCACTTTTTACCTTAATTGGTTTTCAAAGAACTAATAAGCCAATTATGGAATTATATCCTGGAGTTTTTCAGAACCTTATGAATAATTAAAGCCGACTTTTTTCAAGCCATTTGTAGATGGAATTAATGGATGACACTAATCAATGACTTAAATTGCACCGATGGCCAAGAGAGAGCTTTATCAATGTGTTTGCTCAGCGATTACCAATATATTGCATAGTTGCCCATGTGAGGAGTATAGCCAAGCGATATTGATTGCCATATTGCCCTGACAGCCATCGCGACGGTTGATTGTCGTTTCGCTGGGGCCATCACATGCAGAGTAATACAATTAAACTATGGTTGGACGATAATCTATTTAAATTATCCATACTGGGCGATGGCTCGACTGACCCCCTGACATTTGATTAACCTGAATAAATTGTAGGAGTTTATGTAACTAATTTGACTAATTTTCAGCGGAGGAGCAAGTTCACTAGAGAACGGGCCCTAGAAATAAATAACTTTTAACAGAGAGCTTGTATTGTACTTAAATTAATGTCAAGTATATTTGTTAACGTTTCTCAATGAATGTGTGAAAAGCAGTTGAAATCTTAGGACCTCATGGCCTGCAAGAACTCCTCCCAGCAAATTTTTCCATCGTTATTCAAGTCCACTTCCCGGACCATTTCATCGAACTCCTCTTCGGTGAACTTGATTCCCATAGTAACGGCAATGGCTCGCATTTCGGTAACCTTAAAATAGCCATTTGTACCAGCATCGAAGACATTGAAGGCGGCCTTCAGGGATTCAATGTCAAACAGGTTATGGTAGGCCTTCGTCATTACATAAAGGAACTGCTCCACAGTGATTGGATCGCCGGGATCCAAATCAAATTCCTCGAACATAATGGTGATCTCTGCTTCTGTGCGATGTAATCCCAGCTCATACAGTGCATCGGAAGCATCTATCAGAGATATGCCTCCAATCTCGTGGTTAACGTACTTGGCCCAGACTTCGCGGATCCATTCCAGCTGTGCCTCGGGCAGAGCTTGCATTTCAGTGCCATCTTCGCGAGCGACATCCTTGTTATCCTTGTCCATGTTTATCTTTGTTTAGTTTTTTTTTTTTTTTTTTTTATTACTATTTTCTGTAATATTTTAATGGTGTTTAGTGTGTGTTGTTTTCGGTCCCAGCTTGGGGATGTTTATGATTGTTTTTAGGCAGCATTTTTTCAGATGGTTCGGTCAAGGCTTTCTTATTTCCTTTTAAATGTTAAGGTGCAAGTTTATTTAGGAATTTCTAAATATATCGGTGAATAAGCAGACTCAAATTGGAAAACCAACTTTTAGCCTCAGCCACTGAGCAAATGGCAAATCGCACACAGTGAAAGCAAACAGTGCATTCTTTTTATGTACATTGCAGGCAAAGCAAGAAAGATAAATACACAATCAGCGGCAATCAAATCCCTCCCAGTTCAAACGAAACTAGGATCCTCATTTTTATGGGCTTAAACTTAATGGCTATTACAAATATACGAACTTGGGACATAGCAACCCATGTTGCCAAATCCCTCTTCCGATCGATCCTCTTAGTCCAATGCAAAACTTACAAATGCGGTTTATTTTATTTTTATTATTATGAAAGTGATCAAGCTGATTTCAGCTTTTGTAGGCTGAGAGAAAGTCTCGAAGGTTTATGACACCATCATTGTCGCCGTCCACCTCGTGAAAGAGAGCATCTAACTCCTCGTCACTGATTTTCTCCCCGAGAGTGGTGAAAATGGTTCGCAGCTTTCCTTGCGTTATGGCGTTAAGGCCATCGCGATCGATCACCTTGAAGGCGGTTATCAAATTTTCCCTTTGCTCGAATACTTTGTACTTTTTGGTCAAATAAAACAGGAAGGAGCTAAAGTCTATTTTACCGATGTAATCTTCGTCTAGTTCCTCGGTTATTTCGAAGAGCTCAGCTTCGGTGTAATTATATCCCAAAGCGCGCATAACGATTCCAAGGTCATCTGCCTCGATCAGTCCGCAATTTTCGGGATCGCACAGGGCGAATGCCTCGCGAATTTCCGCCATAAGGTCTTCGCTTAGCGTATAAGAGGGTGCTTCGTCCATATTTTAGGTATGCTTGCTAAAATAAAGATCAGTTGGGTTAGTTTTTTGTAGCTAGGAAATATTTGATTGAAATTTACTTGGCTTTAGTGTTGCTTTCGGCTTCAGTGATTGAGTGGTACTGAACTCTCTCCAA
>JAEIHY010016299.1:0-28076 GCA_018904565.1 Drosophila tsacasi
ATTTTGGTACAGAGTATATAACAGTCGTTCACGAACGACTGTAGCTTTCTTACTTGTTTTATAAGATATTTTTGTGGGAAACTTAAAGCTTAAAAATATAATAATTAAGCTAAAAATACATTAATTTCAAATTGGAAATTAGTTTGGAGTTAGTTTTTACAAGGTCAATAAATTTGCATACTGAATTTCCATTTATTTTAAGATTAATTTTGTGGCACATTTTTTTTTACAATTTTAAGAATTAAACTCCACTCAGATCGACTCGGCTGTCGATGCTGATCAAGAATATATATGATTTATAGGGTCGGAAATGATTCCTTTATTGCATTGCAAAGTGTTTACTAGTACTACAGCGAGAAGAAAACAATATGGATTCTTTTAAAAATATTTATTATATTAATTATTTATTATATTTATTGTTTATTATATATAAACAACAATTTCTACACGTTAGTATCATGCCACACAAACAGCTTTCCAGCCACTAAAACATCCTAGTTTGTATATTTTGAGGGACACACTAAAAGCCAACCTAATTCCATTTACAGAATATTTGTGTGGTAATAAGAATTCCAAAAATCCTGACGGAATCTGCGGGATGCAGGCTTGTCTTGGATCTGGGAAATGGAGGAGAAATGGAGGAGTAGCAATCATTATCCGAGACCGAGACTTAAAAGGGCATTTATCACATTGACAAACTCGCTCATTCCCTCTGTCCCGGTGCCTACTCCGGCCACTGCCATTATTTATACCCAAACTCCTCGGCTTCAGTCATTCGTCATTCGTTCATTTGGCAATCAGAAATGAATTTTTTCTCCGGCTCCGACCGACGGGAATCCTGTTTTGTTTGCTGTTTTGCAGTCCTGTCTTCGATTCCTGTCAATTGGCATTTGTCAAATGACTCTGGCCCCCGAGTACAGTTGCCTCCGTTTCTCCAGCGTCACGTCACGATAAGGATTCCACACACACACACACACACACAGAGAGAGAGTAGAGAGCCTGACAGGCTGCCAAATCTTTTGGCATATCATTTGAATTTGTGCGAATTTGGAATTGCCATTTCCTGCTGGTCATTTATCTGGGCCTAATGCGCTCCATGACAAGCGAAAGCGTTGCTCCTCCTCCTCCTCCTCCTGCTGCTGCTCCTGCTCCTCGGCAGGATCTGTTCCCCCGATGATTAACAGGTTTCCCAGCTTCTCGGACCGATTGTTGTGGATGCCGAGGCACTTAAGGCGCTCCAGCCAGAGGCCATAAACTCGGTCAGTGCCAATTAAGCCACACTGAGGGAAAACAGCACACAAAAAGGACTCTAATGGGTATGGGTTTTCGTATATAAAAGAAAGCTGAAGGTCTGGGATAAAGAGAAATATATATTTTTACCAGAAAATTCATATAATTTGTAGTATTTCCTCGCTGTGCTCGCAATTGCAAAGATTGAACTGACCAAAGGATGCCTGCTTGAAGGTGGCATCGGGAAATGGCCCTTGGGCGTATAATTTTATTGTGATGAACTGATAATGTGACATTATTGTAACTCATTTGTCAACAAATTACGGGCGCTCGAGGTGGGCGTGGCCCTGGGCCCGGGCCTATGTATCAATCAGGGACACAGGGACCCATCCGGCACACATCCTCGGCCTCGTCCTCGTACATAATAAATGAATCGTGCATGCATTGGAAAAGATCAAAAGTGTCAATAAAACAAAGGCAGGCGGCAGGCAAACAAAACAAGAC
Source organism: Drosophila tsacasi (assembly GCA_018904565.1). NCBI lineage: Eukaryota > Metazoa > Arthropoda > Insecta > Diptera > Drosophilidae > Drosophila > Drosophila tsacasi. The sequence continues at coordinate 1,735 of JAEIHY010016299.1, forward strand.
CCAAAGGGGGTGCAGGGAGGGGGAACGAGATAGAGCCAGGCCAAATGACAAAAGTGGCAAACGTGGCATAAATTACAGAGAATACCCACCACCACCCACCACCCACCAACCCACCGAGCATCATCGGGGTGGCTAGTTTGGAGCAGCAAAAAAATCAACAAAAAACGTGAGTGAAGAAAGTGAAGCAAAGCTGAGATACCCTTACAGTCTCCATTAAAAGATGTACACTTCTTTAGATTCTTTAGAATTTAATTGGGAATAATATATACTTTCTCCTCTATTTGTATATCTACAACTTGAAGTTCAACTTAAGCTTCATCTTCAGCTTGAAGTCAGGGCTGCCTTCCTCCCAAAGAGTATCTACGAAATCCCCTCTCTGAACAAGTGGTCTCCAATGAAGCGCGATAGAGGCACAAGGAACACATGGCCAAGGGGAATACTATCTAAATAGGAAAAGGCATACAGGATGCTGGGCCAGGACAACGCCCCCATTTGACAAAGTAAATCAGGGAAAATTAAATGAATTATTGCCGCAATAAATGTGGGCGAATGGCAATATAAATTGTGTATGTCGCCACTTGAAAGAGCGAACAGAAGCTCAAACTCAAGAGAAGGAGATGGGAAAAACCTAGGAGAAGATAGCGAAAATACAAAAAAAAAAGTTAAAAAGGGGATTAAAAACAAAATAGGGATGCGTAGGAAGAGACCTTCTAAATGCCGCAAAACAAGAAGTAAGACCCAAATAGTTTAAAATGTATTTCCACTTGCCTTTAATAAGCCATAACTAGTCCGTTTTCCCCCCCTCTTTGGTCTCGCATCTATTTTTTATTGTTTGTTTTCGAAAATCTCTCTATATAAAGCATTTTTTTATTTGCCATTTGGACTTTGATTTATTTCAATTGCTTATAATTTCGTGCACGAGTTGCCCGCCCTCCCGGTGGGTGGTTGCGCATAAGTAGAAATAAATAAAAACAGATTAATGGCCAGAGCTCGAGTATCCCGACAATAAATTCCTGAGGCTCTGGCCGAACTATTCGCTCCACACAGGGAGAATCGGGAGTGTCTTCTTACATGTGAAAATATTGATTCGAGGGAAGGGAAGGGAAGGGAAGAGGCCAGAGCAAAACGACACTTCCAGACGGGGCCGTCGTTTCCAGCGACAGTGCCAGGCGCCGATGGAGAGACTTTCCAGCGAAGACTGTGGCTCTCCAGTGACTGGAAATCGAGACTGAATTCAGGCTTAATTCGTAGAGGCTTCACTGGAAATAGCTCTCAGCTCATTTGCTGAGCTCAGCTCTCCACTTCAGGGTTTGTTTTGCCAAGAAACTGGATAAAGACTCGCCAACATGGGGAGATATTTTATATATGCATGATATTATCCTTTATATAATATATCTCGTATTGCTGGCAGTGCATCCTTCTTGTTGCCTTTGGACAGCAGCTGATTGCCACAGTTATGGTTCATTTGGTCCTGTCAGCTCCTGAGCTGTGACACATTTTCTTCTTCTCGACGCTCTTATTGCAACGCATTGGAATCGCTCCTCAAGGAGCAGGGGCAGGAGCAGAACCAAGACCTCCTCTATCCCCCTGTCTCCTGACAGCCAACAAAGCAATGTTAACAAAATATAACAATAACAACAGGATGAGGGGCAGGAACAATAACGAAAGCTTTTAAGGCCGCATACATTTTTAATGAAACGAAATGCGGCCATTAAACATTCCAGAGACTGACTTCGGAGACGCGCTCTCTGCTGTCAAGGCATCCTGTTCCTGCTCCTGCTCCTGCTCCTGCCACCGCCCTGCCAGGCTGCCTGGACTTCCTCTTCCTCTTCCTCTTCCTCTTCCTGCCCCCCGCCTTTAGCAACAATTTAAACTTTTATTAATTTTACATACACAACGGCCCCACACTACGCGCCATTGTTGTTGCGGGTTATTAAAAAAACAAGCTGCCTGAGAATCTTTTCTCAAATTAATATTTCTTTGTGCTGTGGGAAAAGGGCCCAGGCTCGGGCCGTGAAGGCGGGAGAAAAATCGAAGCTGAAACTGAAACTGAAACTGAAAAATGAAGAAAAAGCCTGGCTGCTGGCTGGCCTTTGAAGCCCACCTCAAGGGGGGTTTCATGGAGTCCTCAATGCTAAGTCAGCTCCCTTTTAGGGGGATCTGTAATTGGAGGACTGCGGGTAGGGCTCCGGCTCTACCATTTCCTTCGTTTGAAGTCAAGGACCCTGTTGAGCTGCCTTCACTTTCGAAATAATTATGCAAAACATCCTTGGAAGGAGTCACCGAAATTCGCTCGGAAAAATAAATGAAAGTACACCCCGGTTCCCGTTCCCACACATATGTCTGGCCACCATTTCGGGCTCATTTTTCTTGCCGCATTTCCCTGGACACTGGGACACTCTGCCATCGCTTTCCGCACGTTCCAGCCAGGCTGAGGGGCAAGTCTCCAGGACCCACCCAGTTTCCCAATTTCCCTGTTGCCCTGGCCCGGGCCCAGCCCAGTTTCCCGCACTTTTTTTGTTCGAAAGAAAACCAACTATTTGTTATCCCTTGTAATTTGCATGACCGCGCCCAGGAAACGTCAAGGAAAGATTGGGGGGGCCGCAGACTTTGACACATGGACAGCAACGTCTCCATCGCGGCACACAAGCCCCCCAAAACAGCCCCTAAATTAACCCACTTGTGCCACTTTTCCTTCTTCACTTTTGCCACCCTGCTCGCTTCTTTTTAATTTTCCACTTTTTCCACTTTTTTTTTGCTTTTTTTTTTGCTTTTTTCCCTTTTGGCTTTAATTGATTTCGCTTAAGTCTCATAATCGTGACACTTTGGCGCCTTTTAATTTGATTTTATTGGCCCTCAGCATGGCAGCCAGGACCTCCCCAGGAGGGTGGTGTGAGGGGATGTAAATTGCGGACAAGTCCTGGGGAAGGGTTTGGGCTCAGGCTTGGGTTTGGGCCTTCAAGGAGTTGACCCGCGTCAATTGGCGCATTTTATGACGGCGCGGCGACCTCGGCGAACTTTATTATTTTGTGAAAACGGAAAACGGGTGGAGGGAGGGGAGGGTAAAAGAATGTTGACATGGAAAAACAGGGAAAACCCCAACGATGGAGAGGGAAAAATTCCACTCTTTTGAGATATATTTTATGCCTTTTTATGTCCTGTTTTTGTTTTGTTTTGTGTGTTGTTGGGTTCGGTTTTGTTTTGTTTTGTTTTGTTTCTTCTCTCGTTTCTCTTCGCCTTGTTTTGCCTCGTTTTGTTTTATTTTGTTTTGTTTTGTGTTTTTCTCGTTTTTTTTGTTCTTTTTTTTTTTTATTTGCCTCAGCGCCGCCTACATTCTCATTTTAATTTGCGTAATTGAGTGGCTCGTTTTAATTTCCATTTCCTTTTCATTTCTTTTTTTTTTTCGAGAACCAAAAGGGTAGCAGGGATGTGCAGGACCCAGTGGTGGCTGGCAATTAAGGGATATTTCTAGTCGGAAGTTGTGCAAACTGCTTCCATAAATAGGAAAATAATTGCAAGTTAAATTAATTGAATTTCCTTTATTATATAATATTCAACTTTATTTATGTTGGTTTTCTAAATATATTTATATTTATTAGAGGGTATTTTCTGGTTCAGATTATTGTCGTTCCCAGGAAGGCCAAGGAAAAGGATGCCTTGTGAAAGAGGGGGAGGAGGCTTAAGGGCCAGCATTCGATGAACAATTGGAAGCACAAAAGGCGGCTTATTAAGTTGTTGCCTTTGCCTTAATGAAAATGACAAACTGCCGAATGACGAAATCGTATAGCCGGAGTTTCGTCTTCAGTTTCGGTTTCGGTTTCGGTTTCTCTGGCCGCTTCAAAGGAAAACTAAATCAATTTTCGAATAGCCTGCACCTTGAGAAATGAAACTCAGCAGAACTAAGCAAATATACACAAATATAACAATTGATTTGTAATATTTTCCAGTCATAATTTTCCCTCTCTCTCTGCCTCTCTTTAATATTTCCTTTTAACTCTATTTGATTTAATTTTACTTGCACTAAAAGTATCATTATTTCTGTGCCTGTATTTGTAAGATACATTTGACGAGAGCTGCCCGCAAACAGTCAAGGACAAATTAGATTTAATTTAATTCCAGGCTTCCTACCTGACACCCACCCATCACTCAATGCCGCAGCCGGAGACGGAGCCGGAGAGCAGCCAAGCATTTAGCCATCCATCAGCCGGACTCTGGCTCCGTCCGTGTCCGTGTCCGTCACCCTGTCCGTGTCCCTAGTGTCGCCATATCCCGCATACCGTCCGATTCCTACGGCACATAACCGATGATGAAGTTGCTCAGTCAAGCGCCGGCGAGCGATGGCCAGACAGGAGGCCATTGATGGGCATCATCGGGCAATCCGGGCTGCTGTCAGGACATTTAATTTATTAAGGAATTTGTAAAGCAATAAGTTGGCAGCCAGTCAAAGCCACCGTCAGAGCGGGCAACAAATTGTTTAAACAAAAAGGAAGGGGGGGTTAAATCGAAGTTAGAAACTGATTCAAAGAAAGGGAATATAATTTGAAATTAGATGGAAAATATAAATAAAAAATATAAAGAAAAAAAATACACATATAACAAAATTATTATTAATTTTTGCATTACATTTCCGCGATACATTTTTATTAAAAACACTTGTTGCATTGTCAATTTAAATGATTTATTTACTTGGTATTTTCCGGAGTAAATGAAGCCTTTTTCGGATAAATTTTGGTTCCTGAAAAGAGAACTTAATTCTCTAGCGATCGTTCCGAAAAAAAGACAAGCCGCCAGCACTGTTCCCCGATCCCAGCCACTCCATTCCGTTTCGTTCCCTGCCCAATGCCATTTCCAATTCCATTTCAATCCATTCGGACTCCGAATCCAATTCCGAAACTGCTCCCGGCCCCCGCGACCCCCCCACCCCACCACCGAGTCGATAATCGTTTTCATTAAGCCAAGCGACAGGGGGCGCCAGCGTGCAGCACGGCGGCTTAATTGCGGGAGTTTCCCCTAAAAAACAACCCCAACTCGTCTCTCCCTGCTCCCTTCAGCTCCATCACCGCTCTCTGCCCCTTTCCCTTCCCCTTCCCCCCCATCAGTCAAATGGACAGTCGCACTAAGCGACACTTTTTAATTAAAACGCTGCTCGGGGGGAGTGGGAAAAGCGGCTGGAGACGAGGAAAATCTCTCGAAGAAATCCGCCTCGAGACGGGGCCCTGAGACCACAAAAATTCAATCAAATCGCAGAGCATTCGTTCGTCTTTTATTTCGCTTCCTTTGAAGGTTCTCGTTTTCTTGAGGGTCAAAGGCAGCGGTCTTACCGGGATTATCAGTACAAATGTTTTCTATATTTAATTAATTAATATTAAATTAAATTTAAACAGCAGTTCGCAGAGCTCTCTCGCTCTCTCTCCCTCTCTCTCTCTCTCTCTAGATTTAATCCCAACTGCAGAGTAACCTATGTTTTGGCCATAATCCCCTGCTCCAGCAACAATCCAATCAAATGGCAGGGCATCGGGCGAACACAAACATTATCCACCGATTTACCCCACTCGCCATCCAATCTCCTGGCCAGGGATCATTAGGCGCTGGCTTGGGGCACTGAGATACTCAGACACTGAGATACTAAGATACTTGGATACTGCGAAACATGGATACTGAGATTGTGAGATACTGGGTTATCCTTGGAAGGGGTTTGTCTGCATTGCATTTAGCCTGCACGCAGAGAAAATATGTCAGAACTTTGTTTATAATACAAAAAATAAGCAGATTTGTAACTTTAATAAATAAATATCAAGTTGTTTCAATAAAATTAACAACAAGCAGGTTTTAATTAGGAGAAATTTGAACTTGGTTTATTAGAATTAATAACAACAGTTTGCAGTTGGGAGAAATAAGGGATAACAGTTGTAATTTTTACAATTTAAATCATAAAATAAGAGGTATTTTCCTTTTATATACCAACAAATTGTAATTAATTATTATTCAATTTTTTAAAATTAAATTAAATTTACAAAAATCGTAGAATAATTATTATTTTCCCCATTAAACACTGCCTTAGCTTCTTCAATCCCGCTGAATATCCTGCAACTATTTCCGGTGTGGTCCTTCGCCGGGATCAGGGGCACCGGCACCTTCATGTTTGTGGCTCTGCTCATTTGCGTAATGCACAAATTTAATTTACCAAAACGCAGCCCAAGAAAAGATGCTGTGAGGCTGAGATGCTGCTGGAATGAAGCTCGGCTTCTGGCGAACTTTCGCCACGGAACATCAACGAGGAAAGTCGCTTACCCGCAACGCATTCATTTCGGTCGGCCGCTGTCCGCTTTTCCACAATTTTCCAGCACTTTCTCTCCACCTCTGTCTCTCTCCCTCCTTCCCACACACACACACCCACACACAATTTGAGGGAAAAGCTTACGTTAATTGTGTGTATCCTCCAGCTGCGAGCTCTCTGCGCCGCAGCAAGTGCTTGGCACCTCCTCTTGCGAAGGGCCGGGCCGTGGCCGGGCTCATTTTAATCAATTTTTAATTTAAATTTAATAGAGTAACACGCTTGGTGGCCTGGAGAAATGGCAGGAGTGGTGAGAGGGGTGAAAGAGGGGGGTGGTGGTGTTTCAGAGAGACCCAAAGTGATACCCTGGCCCGGGGGGGTAGGGCGGCGTCGCAATACATTGGTGTCATTTTACACGCATTCCTAGGTAAATAATCTTCAGAGCGTCACTAATGCGATGACTTTGTGGCGCTCCCGCTCCCACCCCCTCCTTTACCCCTGTTTTTACCCCACTCTGGGGGGCGTGGCGGCAATGTAAATTTGCGCGTCATTTCGGTTGGCGGGGCAAATGTGGGTTAAGGTGTCACAGAGCAGCGAGCGGGCGATATTTAAAGGATTAAGTGATTTCCCAGAAATTAACACGAGTGTGGGTGGGCGCCTGCCAAGGGTGGGTGGTTCATCGATTCGCAGAGAGGGTGGTAAGTGGGTGGCAACTGGGTGGCTGTGGCCGCTTGAGTGGGCGGCGGCTCTTCTCGGGCGCTTTGCGGGCAGCCGGCAAATTGCGTGTTATTTTGACCATTATGCTTCGGGGGCTTAACGTAATTCAATTTATGGCCTTGCAAAGTCTCCAGATCCCCCCTGGCCCCCTGGCCACCTCTCCCCCTCACCCCCTCACCCCCTGGCACTGTCAATTGGTTATTTATGCGCGCTTTTTAGATTTTAGCGGTTAATTAAAGCACATTACGCCTTAATTGCTAGATTAAAATGCCGTTTTTTTGCAGCAGCTTTTTGTTTTTTTAAGGGGTGAGTTTAATTTCCTTTCTACTTTTCTCTTTGTTTTTGTTTTATTTTTTTTTTGTGTGGCAAGCTGACCTTTTCCCGCATCTTTTAGGTGCTTTTTAATTACTCGCAATTAGTTGCAAATTGAAATGAGAGAGGGGAAGCCAAGGAGGAGAAACCGAAGTTGTTATACGCTTTCGAATGGGAAATGGAATAGAAAATATATATCACTCTATGACTAGGAATAAATAAATAAACAAATAAATAAATAAATGGGGAAAAACTAAGCCTAAGCTGCACTCATTTCAAGGTGGTAAACCTTTACTTTATGGGTTTTTAATGGGTTAATAATATGTCTCTTAAGTTTAGTTATTCTAATTGTGAGTATTTAATTTATAACAATTTTACCAATTACTTTGAACATACTTTTAGATACTCTTTTGAGTATAATTAGAATATCCTGTAAGGGTGTACTGAAAAAGATCCCTTTTAAACTTCAAAGGTCGGTTTTTGCTATTTAGTAAATATCTTCTAATTAATCTATTTTTTTTTTTTTATTACCTACGTATGTTAATTAAATTAAAAAAGAGGTATTTGAAAATGGGTGTTTTTTTTAAATTTTAATCAAGCTCATTTTAAGCTTTAAGTATTTGGTTTCTTTGGTAAAATCACTGAAGATCTTCTTATTATATCCAGAATCTTCTAATGGAACTATGTATTATCATTAATATAATGAAAGAAAGTAAATTTCCTTTCATTTAAAAGATAAACTATATTAATTGATCAGTTATTTCCCATATATCCGAGCACTTTATAAATTATACTTTATAAAATATGGTAATCTTTTCTGTCTTGTTACAAAAGAAACCCGTCTAGCGGAGAATTTCCCAAGAGACTCTTACACCTGGCCCCTTTGGGTGGCCGACAGGTGACTTTGAGTGGCCGTGCACCTGTCATTTGTCAGGCGGCAGTTGCACCTGTGATCGGCCCGCCAACGATTGGAGGACACTGGGACACTGGGACACTGGGTGGCACTGGGCTGCATTCGGCAGCAAACTGCATTTGTCCACTTTGATTGTCATAATTGCATTCCTTTGTGTGCGTGTCAGCCCCCTGACAATGTGTGTGTATGTGCTGGGTGTGTGCTCTGTGTGTGTGTATGTGCTGGGTGTGTGTATGTCCTGTGTGTCCCGGCTGCAGTATGCGTACGTGACAATGGCAGAAAGTCAGGTTCGTGCACTGAGAATCCCAAAGGAAAGTTGCTCAATAGCTAGACTCGATCTTTAATATCTTAAATTAATTTTGCATAATTATTTTACTTACTTAATTAAATACATTTAAAAATAAAATAAACAAATAAAAAAGAATTCATTAAAAAGCTTAAAGAAATATAGAAATTTATGCCTTCATCGAGCAGTGAAGGGCATCCAAAGGCCTTGCTGTCGGTGGCCGTCAACACACGGCCGGAGACTGTCCTGCTGGCCAGGCAGACAGGAGCACGGGAGCACAGGAGCACAGGACATCCCCTCCCTCCCCTGTATCAGGATTGGATTGAAAGGAGTGTCAGACCGTCAGAGCAGCGTCAGCCGGCGTATAATGATATTAGTCCCGGACTAATGTATGCAAGCTTCTCTAATAAGCGCACTGCACATTATTAGTTATTAATTAGTCAGGTGAATTGCCCACGAGGCACCGGCACACTTACAGCTGCCCCTCGAAACACCCACACACTGGCACACACACCCCCTCACACACACACAGTGTGTGTGGGCTTTGTTGTAATCCCTCCAACCGCATTGAACCATTGCTCCCGAACTCCAACAATGGCCGGCGGGCTTTTCGGCTGCTGCCTCAACATCCTGAATTATTAGAAATGAGCTAATTGAAAAACTCAGTGTGCACAACACACACCCGCACACCCGCACACCCACACCCACACCCACGTAAGGACGTAATTCATCACGTAACGTGGGATGTAAATTGACAGCTAACAAGCTCAGCAGCGCCGCCAGAAGCCAGTAAGCAGAGATAAGTCAGGAGCAGGCCGGGCGCGAGTGGAGCTCCCAGTTCCGCCCCGGAAATCCTTGGACAAAAAGGGTTCGACGAAGGTCCCCGCAGGATCGGATTGGCACAGTCATAATGAGGGGAAAACTAGTTCAATGATAGTAAGCCAAAGCATGTACATAGTTAGTAGTAGTGAATTTTAGCAATTTTAAAATGTGTTCAATTGTCAAACGATCATTTTTATTTATAAATATAAAATACCAGGCTATTAACAATAACCATTGTATAATTATAATAAAACAGAACTAAGAACTATGAACTAGAAAATAAGAAATAAGAATCTTTTAGAGCTGCAAACTCCTCTTTTTAGCTACGTAACTGGCGTAATCAGCTAAGCGTCCATTACGTTGCTCCTAATCAGCCACGTAAGCCGAGAAGTTGCGGAGGTTGTGCCGTTGTGCAATTTGAGCCAAGTCCAGCTTTTGCTCATCAGCTGCTTACGTAACGTAAGCTTAAGCCATTCTCCTGCCATACGTAAGACGTATTACGTACTACATATGGGATATATAGTATGCGAGTGAGTGAGTGCACATGTACGTGGGAAACCGGGATTCAGTGCCAAAGTTATAATGACCTTTCGCGGTGCGGCATCAGGGTCTCGGGGACCAATTCCATTTCCAACAATCTGCCAATCTGCCAGCCCAAGTCCGGTCCGAGGACTCCCATTCCACATCCCTGGTCCCAATCCCAAACCCAATCGCAATCCCAATCCGGATCCGAATCGGGCTGCAGCTTAGCGCGTAATTTTGTATGAATGCAGCTATATCCATGGACCGCAGGAGGTCCTGCAAATCGACAGGAGGCGACGACGACGACGACGACGACGACAACGACGACGACGACGGAGGAGAGCGAGGCAGGAGACGAGACGTGCCACATGTATGGTAAATTAACACCCTCCCCTTCGGTCATCCAGCAGATCCTTCCATCCATCCCCATCAGCTGCAGTGAGCGAAAAGCCAGGAGACTTTCGATATTTAAATATTAAAATATAATGGATTTGTATAAGAGACTTCTAAGTGGGGGGTTATGCTGCATGTTGAGCTCTTTAGGCCTCTTTTTCAAACACCTTACCAATAGACCCTAGTAGTCGCAGTGCATTAACCTCTTTATACATTATATACCTCATCTTACTTACACTTTTCTCCCAGTGTTTTCTCGCTCAAAAGTCGCGCTGCAACTGTCGCATATTGAAACGTTAATCGCATTGCTCCTTGCAGTTTTCCCGGCGGGGAAACAACTCCAACTCGGACTCGGAATCGGAATCGGACAGTCCGGCAGCGGGGAGAGGATGGTAATGGGGACATGTGAGGACGAGGAAGAGGATGGAAAGCCAGGATGCCAGGATGCCAGGAGGAGGGCTGGTAATGGGCAAAAAGGGCTGTGAGGGATGGACCAGTCCGAGTTCGAGTCCGAGCTGGAGCAAAGGCCGTCATATTTAGTTTTCCTTGACGCTCTCGCTGCTCGCACAGCTGGATGTCCCTGCAGCAGTCGCCCCATTCCGACTCCCACTTCCACTCCTCCTTCCACTCCCATTTCCACTCCCACTTCCCGCTTCCGCCCCTGAGCAACGTTTGCGATGATTACTTTCGGTGGTTGTTGACTGCGGCGAGCAACTCCCCTTTGTTGTTCGCCGCTTGGTCAATGACATTTGCTTGGGAAAAGCAGCGAAAAATCAATGCAGCAGCAGCAGCCACTCCCCCCTTGAGGAGCACCTGGCTGGTCCAAGGACTCCTCCTGGCTTCGGCCACATATTTCACAATTATCATAAATTTCGGCCAGCTTTTTCGGCTGTTTTAAAAAACTTGCAATTTATAGGCGCTTATTTCGATTGGACGATAATTGGATGTCGAGAACAAAATATCTCTAAGAATGCGAGTTAAAGCCTAGAGGCTTCAAGGAAGCGGGAATCCCCTGTAAACAATTTCTAATTCCTCGGTTAATTGAGGTAAATTGAGCAATTACAATTAGGTTTCGAATACCGAATACCAAAGATTATTTAAACGGTGAAAAGCACTTGAGGTGCTTGGCACTTGCGAGGTGCTTCAGCGGCATTCCACTCGCCGTGTGCAGCTCATTTTGGTCCTGTTTTTGGCACAAACATTATGCGGCTTTCTCGCCTGTTTGCCAAATCAAATTCCAGGCATTGGCCGAGGGCTTCCTCGCACTTGGCTGTCAGAAATGAGGAATTGCGGTAGCAACAAGTCCTCCAATTAGCCGCGTTCCTCGGATTCTTGCCTCGGCTCTTCGGTGGTGCCGCTCTTGCCACACGCACCTCCTGGCCCACACGCAAATCGAGGTGCGTTAATTGGCTTTCATAATTGACCAAAAAGGACATCGTCGCAGGCGGAGTGGAGTTGGGAAACCGCACTGCGAGAAATGGCTTGAAAGTGATTTACTAACTATATAACAGCAATCGATGTGGTATATCATTTCCTGGCAACACAAAGGTTTATCTTTCTTATAAATTTACGAAATACCAAAGAGCATTATCCTCCTGAAAGGAGCAAGGAGTAGCAAGTAGCAAGCTCTGGAGTCCCGACTTCAGTCTTCCAATTGCATCGGCACACGATAATTCTTGCGGACATTTTTCGCATTCGAAGGAGCCATGATGACGACACCCCGATGCCGGATGTTGATGCATCCAATTAGCCGGGCAATTAACAAGGACCGATGGTCCAAAGGAGCTGCAAGTCACTCGATGGCCAGAGGCGCGTCAGGTGGCTGACAAGTCAGGGCTCCATTGGGGGGCAACTTCAGCTGTGTAATGAGGCAGCTGGGCAGTGAGGATACCCTGCTTTAAGGGGAATGTAGCCACAAGAAAAGGGTTTATAAAATTCCAAGAGATAGTTTAAACATCTCCACATCTTCTTTACTCTCAAAATACCTATCAAAAACACATTCCAAAGACTGCTTTGTGGCTAATATTTCACCCCAGCATCCTTTGAAAAATTCTTGTAGACAAAATCTAAAAAAAAGGGACATACGCCCCCGTTCGATCCTAGTTAATTTCTTTTCCATTTGCTGGAGCTTTTTAAGCATTGAAATTAATTTGATGGTTTATTATTGTGGGCCTCGTCGGGCCTCGTCCTCGTCATGCTCCCCGACCTCGTCCTCCTCCTCGACCTCTTTGTCCTTTAAAGCGATATTTATCATCGTTGTCTACTTTTAGGCTCATTTGCATGCGCCCCAGCCGCAGGACGAACGACTGCTCCGAGGAGTGTCGCCTGCCCGATAAGTTGGCCGTGTTTTTATGGCTTCCACGCTCTGGGCCAAGTTGTTTGTGCCCAGTTTGTGCGGACTTCGCTTCGTTTTCATTTCATCAATTAACCAAAAGGCAGCAAAAATGTGTTTTTGCCCTCTAATTAGCATCTACATAAACAGAGGGAAATCCTATTAGCACCCGCACTCCGCGCAGGGGCCGGGGCGGGGGGAGTGTTGTAAAAAACCGAGCCATAAATACTGTGTGGGCGGCAGGACATAGCAGCTCATTAGCAACTTGCTTTGGGAGGGGAGATTGTATACATATATATATATTTATATACTTTTCCGGAACTTGCCTTTGAAACTATCCACTGCGTAGGAGTCAGTAAGCCGTTAGCCATTAAGGAAGTCCCTAAAATGACACCTTTTCTCGAAGGAATCGGGAACTTTATCTGCATTTGCAGATGCACAATTTTAGCTATGAGGTTAGGGCTCTCTCTCATTTTTGAATCAAGTGATTTGAAGACCCGAAACCCCCTCTCCCCCAGCTGTGACCCAATGATCCTTAAAGGCCACCGGCACACAATCGCATGTGTGCAGCTCGTGTGCAGCTTGGGATTCCCCTCACGTCAGCATTCGTTGCTAATATACCGAGAATTCTTCTCGGGCTTGACAAAAGACTCTGCAACACTAATTGCCGCATAACTCGGCTCTGTGTGGCAGCATGGCATTCCCCATTCGCACCCAGGAGTCGGTGCCACCTGCCGCCCGGTGTCAGTCAGCGTTGGAGTTCATTTGCGAGCAGCTTCCTAGGATTTTTAGGAGCAGGGAGCAGGGAGTCCTGACGGTGTGCCTGGATGTCCCTGGGTGTCCCTGGGTGTCTCTGGATGTCCCTGAATGTCCCTGGGTGTCCCCTGGCTGTCCTGGGTGTCCATTAAACCCACGGCCACTTCAGGCGCTCCCCGATTGCCTATCCCCATCGCCAGTTCCAGTTACGCATCCCTTGGATGCCCCTGCCCATGGCTACTCACTCATCTCATCCCCATCCCCCTTGGAACCCCGACAAGGGGTATATGTCTCATTCGTGTTGATATGAAAGTGTGGTCAGCCTGAATAAGGGAGAATTTTAAACTGATTAAAGCACAAGTGAAGGAGGGGCTCTGGATATATATTATATCTTCTTGCTTTTCAGCTTGGCATTAATTATTGTAAGCTAATATTTAAAATAATTTACTTATTTATATATCAAGTAAAAGGAACAATTAAAGTCTTGATTTGTAAAGATTAAATGAAGCCCTGAATCTCGAATTACAAGAACAGAAGAGTAGGTATCTCGTCGGACACAGGTTTTCCCCGTGCGTATCTAAATGTATCCATATGCCTGAGATACGGGATACCAAAGCCAATTACCTGTGCGTCTACCCCTCCTCCCCGCCTAACCCTAACCACCCATCCAAAAAAAGGGAGAAAGGCCGGAGAGAGTTGTCTGGGCCTGCGGCTGCTCTGGGAAATACAAAACTGACGCTGAGGGAAAAGTCTCCGTGGGCCATGCGACAAATTTGACTTTTATGCTTTTGAGAATTGCCTGTGACACAGATACAGATACAGCTATAGATACAGCTACAGATACAGCTACATACCTTCAAATACAGTTACAGTTACACACACGCCCTCGACAGTTATGCAATTACAACAGGTACAAAAAACCCAACGAGGCACTTGATGCGACGCCGAGGACGATGATGATGATGATGATAATTCTCGGCGGAGGATCGCTATGATGAGGCTAAGGGAGTCGTCAGGAGGGGGTTTTGGGAGCTTTCGGTTTTACACTGAGGCAAATTGCAATGGACTGAATGAAATGGAGCCCGCAACCAGTAACAACAACAACAGCGACAACAAATTGTTTGCCGGGTAATGCGAGAACTTTTTCGGGGTAAATAAGTGGATGGCCCTCGGCCCTCGGAGTCCCTGCAACTGAACACTCAGTCGCACAACCGACAGACAGACAGGCTGGCAGGCAACGCATCGCATTCAGTTAATGCACTGAACGAAAAAAGATGGTTAAAAGGTTATTTTAAGGGAATTATGATTATAATCTAGAGTTTAATCAGGTTCCAAAGAGCAGTGAATAGTGGCTAATTTCTAGCAAAGACTTTACAATGCCTACAAGATGCGTAACGCTCGTACATTTTAGGATATCAAATACTCCAATTTTGAGTTAGAAAATTCTATCAAACTGACCTTACTTTTCGCTCAGTGCACTTGGTGTGGCACTGGCCGAAAGCAGAGAATTAAAATTCAAATTCCAATTCATCAAGATAATCGCATTTCAGAACTTTTATTTGCTCCCGCACAGAAGTCACATGCGGAAGCGAGAGGAACTCTCTACCACACACACCCACCCACACACACACCTATAACACACCCACACACACACATGCACAAGTGCGTTTAATGGTGTTTGGTTTTTTGTTTGTTTGGCAACAGGCAGCGGATGTTGTAAATATTTGCAAATAGCCGTCACAGTTCCCAAAACCGAAACCCGACCCCAAAGGCTCTTTGGCCGCACAGAGGTCCCTATCAATCTGACCCCCTGCTCCCACTGACCCCCCCAACTCGTCCTGAAGTGCAAAAAAAGGGGGTTTTTAGGGCCAATTATTATTAATTGCTTTACAGATACAGATACAAACGCCAGGCTAAGCCCAAGCCAAGCGAAAATAAAAACATTTAAACAGCCAAGGAAATGCAGTAAGGGAAACGAAGCTTTAATTATCTCCTGTGGAATACTTACAGGTATTTTTCAAGGAGAGCTGAAATAGACTCCTTAAAGTGTAAGGAATGATATATTAAATTTATATATTTTAAAAATAAAAATATTACAACTCAAAATATAGGATATTAGAAACTAGTTTCACTTTAAACTTGAGTTTATTTAAGTAATTCAAGGGTTGTCTCTGAGGCTTTCGAGATCTATATTTATTTATTAATTAAGTTTAAAAACCGTTAAAGCTAAAAATTATAAAATAAATAAAGCCTGCCTCCTGATTTGTACTATTTGCATTATTTAAGCACTTGTGTACATACCCCGAGGGCCCTGAGAGCGTACTTTCAAGAAGCTGCGCATACTGGCGCCGTCAATGGCGGATCCTTGGCCATATCCTTAGCCCACTTGGCAGACGAAAGTCCAGAGGATGCTACTGCCACTGCTGCTGCTGCTGGCAGAAAGTGGCACACAAAAAGTCGGCAATAATAATAACAATAAACCAGAGCCGCAATAGGGATAACGGCGGGCACTTGCACTCGCACAAGCTGTTGCATAATGCGACTTGGCCGAATCCTTGACTCTGTTCTCCCTTCTCCAAGGGAAGGCTGCTCCACTGGATGGATGGATGGATGGATGGATGGATGGTTGGTTGGTTGGTTGGACGGATGGCAGTCGGCACTCGGCAATTGCCAAGCGGATTTTCCGCTCCACAGCGCTTTTCCAGCCGGCAGAAAAGACTCGTAAGCCGGCAGAGCCATTGGACGCATTGGTTCGTTCAAATTTTTAATCATAATATTTTAAGCAAAATAATTGCAAAACTAAACTAACAAAAGATGCAGCCGGCAAGTGACGGGGCGGCGGCAGATGCACAAATTGCCAATAATTTGACCCTTGAAACTGTGCGAATTTCGCAACTGACTGAATCGATTGTTCAATTGGATTACTTAACTAAGGAACTAGAGAATAGTTGCTACGCAGGCAGTCCGAAGAAAATAAATGCAGTATTTTATGCATCACGAAAAAGTCAAATCTTTTAATTGAACAAAAGGCTTTATAATTAATAATAATTGCATCTGTAAGTCATTGTTTAAAGGAAGTCAATGTTTAAAAAATCCATAATTAAGTCAAACAGGCATGAATTTAAACTTGAGACGCATTTTTATGTAAGTTTTTATTCAATTTCTTGCATTTTTGACAATTTTAACGATGTATAAAATGTAAAAAAAAAAATAACTCCTTAAATTACAAAACTCTAAAAGAGTATACAAAAATATACAAATAAAAATATATTAATAATGTACTGCTAGTATTTAACTTAAAGGTTTTTTATACATTAAGTAATTATTCCCAAGTCCCACTTACCTTAATATTTTAGAGATATATTAATAATATTATTGTTATAAAATCCTGATATTTACAACTAATAAGGTAATTTAACTTAACAATTTAATAAGTTCTTTATGTCTTATACTTTCTGCCCTATAAAATCTAAAAGAAATATGTAAAATAATTTAAAACAGTAAAATAAATGGGTATTAGTAACAATAAAAGTAAAGTCAACTTAAAATAATAATTATATTTAAGGAAATTTAAAAAAATCTCAAAGATTTGTTTAATAATAAACACTAAAATAATAATATTAAAAGTAAGTCTAAAAACCTTAGCTCAAAATAACAAGAAATTTTAGTTGTAATAACAATAAAAACAAGTAAATAAAAAAACTATTATTTTATTAATCGAAACTAAAAAAAAGTATCTCGAGGATATCCCTGCGATTCGTGAGATGCCTTTGCCAGGAGCTCCGCCGCTTTCATTGGCATCCATCCTGCCGCCGCGCAACAAGTCTCAGCCCACGACGAGATCCGCTGGCAGCCGAAAAGTATGCGGCATTTGTTTACCCGCCCGAAGGTAGGCCACACCGTCGGCTGCGACGCAACATGTCGTATGCGCAACATGCTCGAGTTGCAAGCGGGGAAGAAGAAGAAAAAATGGTTCGTTTCTTTGGGGTTTTTCGTTTTGCATTAAATCTTTATTTAATTCTTTCGTTTGTTTTTGTTTCTGTTTCTGGCTTCTTGTCACTATCCCCTTCCAATTTGGATTTAAAATGCTCTCTCTCTGACTTTGTAATAATTAATAGGCATAACGTTACTTACAGTTTCGCTTAACTTAGCATAATAATTAATAATAATCATAATGATAAAGTGTAGACTTTACTTTTCTTCGCTTAAATGCCGGCTGTTGTTGGTATCGCAATCGCTAACGGTATCGGTATCTGTATCGTTATCGGTATCGCTATCGGTATCGTTATGGGTTGGTTAGTTCTTGCGTTCGTTCGTTACGTTTTCATAGTTTTTATAAAATATCACATTTGAAGCTTTTATGTAGGAAAACCAATTAATTCGAACCGAATAAAAAACTCACTGGCAAAGCAACGGGAGAAGCAAAGCAAATCCTGCTAATCGAGACCCGAAGAACGCAAGCCCTCGACTCGGATCGTGTGTATATATATCGCTATATGTATGTCCGAAAGTCGCGTATTCAATCGATATACATATACATCTATACTTGTGGTGGCTGTGTGCTAAAACTTTGCTTTATTTTACGATTTATCCAATATCTAGTTCTTGCATCGTTACTTCCTTTAATATTTTTTATTTAGACATTTAAAATGCCGCAAAGTGCAGCTGGGGAATTTTAAAATTGTAATTTCATGTTATGCATGTCTGTCGGTGTTTGCGTTTTGAGTTTTATGGGTTTCCCTCATTTCATTTCTTCTTTTTACTTTCTCTTTATCGTTTATTGTTAATCGTTAATCGCTTATCGTTTGGTGTGCGTGCTGGAAAGTGCGCCAAAAAGATGCAACACTTTCGACAATAAGATTCTCCAAAATCGCTACAACTTGGCTCTAAAATTTCCCCTACAGTGCTTCGGCTTTCTCTTGTTTTTTTTCTTTTGTTTGCTTCTAATTACTGACAGAAGGCAGGAGAGAGGATATGGAAAGTGGCCAAGAGCACAGCCCAGAGATCGCAGCCAACGCTGAAATATCGATATATTTCTCAGGTTTCCAGAGTGACAATCGATTTTTTGTTAATGATTTTAGGTGATTTTTAATTTATAATTTTTGACCAAATTAAAATGATTTAGAGGCGAAAAAAAACTCACAATATTAAGTAACTGGACAGTAACGCGGGTTCTATTCGTTATCATATAAAAAACATTTAAACTTTGGTATATCGAATGTATCGGAAAATATCGATTTTAATGTTTTTGATAAATATACAAAAAATTGTATGTAATTTGTCAATCATTAACATAATGGATACATGGCGCACAATTTCGCTGCAAACATCGATACACGATCGATATACCGATATTTTCTAGCATGCATTTTAATATCGATACTAGATCGATATACCTTTTTTTAGCATGGGTTTCTGGCTGTGACTCGGGGGCTCTGTAGGTGGCTCCTTGCTCTAATAGTTCTTTGCCGAGTGGGGCGCAAAAGGACCTTTGTTTGGCGGGAGAAAAGTTTTCGAAATGGAAATGAAATTGCTTGCAATGCTGCTCTATAGATAGTGTGTGTGGCGGTGTGTGGGGGGTGTGTACATAGACCATCTATCGTAGGTATACTCGTGGGTATGATGTATGTAAGTATATTTGCTTAAGACACATTTTTCAATAAGTAAGTGGAACAACTGGCCAACTGTTTCGTTTTCGATTTCAACTACATGCACATAAATTACACATTTGAATTTCTTGTGGGCTTCCTTAAATGCCTTTGCTTAGTAATATTTGCATTTACTATTCCCCATGTCGGCTGTGCTTCAATTAAATTGTTTATGTGTCCAAATGTATTTACAATTCGTGTAACACTCAGAGCTTAAGTTACCTATTTAATAATACAAAAAAAAAAACACATTTTATTAAATATCCTTTTTTTATTAATTATTAATATTCGTATCATTATAATCCACAATCTTTACTCTATGTACAAGCATTGCTAGTTTATAAATAATAAAAAAAATGTTCGTATATATTTAGGTTAATGTATATATATATATATATATATATATATGTGGGGATATATATATATATGCTTAATGATCATGTTCGCTTTACTCGTAGACAACATTGTGGTGCAATCTTCTAGATCTAGTTGCCACATTTATCCACAAAAAAATTATCGTTATCGTTATCGTTATCGGTACTCCTAGATTCGGATGCAATAAAAAAAATTGGCTTTTAACATATGTGTGTGTGTGTATGTACATGAATAAATATCTATATATATCGGCTTTATATATACGGATGTGTGTGTGTGTGTGCGGTGTGGGTATACACGTACTCTATATATATATTATTTATATATATATGTATATGTTTAATAATATAGCGGTGCCAGATCTGCCAGACGGTTAATAATACATATATTTTGAATATATATATTTATCAATTCTGTGCTTAGTAACGATAAGTTTAAAATGTTCGCCCCGGACATTGGAAAAAAAAAAACACTTCGATATACATCTATTCAACATGCACAATTCGTTCGTCATTGGTTATCAACTATCGGTTATTGCCTATCGCTAATCGCCCGCAAGGGGAGGGGTATCGGTATCGCTCTATCTCTGCATCTTTCTACTGCTGTATCTCCTTCTCTCTCAGTATCTTTCCATCTCAATCCATTCCATGCCTTTCCTCTTTTAGTTACTTTGTTGTAGGTACCTTGCGTTTCGCTTTAAAGTGATTCCCCTCCATATATCCTTTATACTTTATCATTCATCCGCTGTGTCCCCACCCCCTCCTCCCTTACAACATATCCGCTATGGAGCCATAGTGCTGCTCCTGGCAAATGGGACGACAGCACTCCTCCACCGCATCGTACTTGTAGTGGCGCCTCCTCTGGTAGTAGCTTCCCCCGAAACGCCGTTGCTCTGGAAGATGCTCCTCCTCCTGCTGCTCCTCCTCCTCCTCCTTCTCCTCCTGCTCTTCCTCCTCCTCGTCCTGATCCTCCCCGCCTTCGCAATCATCCAGCTCGAAGGGATTCATGCGATCGGCTACAAGGTAGTGACGGCGGCGGCGGTGTTGAATCCTGGTAGCTGGTTGCTGCTGCTGTTGCTGTTGCTGCAGTGATGACGTGGACGATGACGTTGACGCTGATGACGTCAGCTGCTGATGCTGATGGTGACGACGGCTACTATAGCTACTATAGCTGCTGCTGCTGCTGCTGTTGGGTTGGTGGTAATAGTGGATGGCATGGCATGAGGCAGTCTTTGTATTGTATTCCTGCAAAGAGACGGGTAAGTGAGAATATTAAATATTTTATTTTTAATTAAAACATATTCTGTTTCTGGTAATTGGATATTTGTAAGCACTTAGAATTCATATGTTTCCCCAATTAATTTGAAATATGTTTCCCTTGGCTAAGCCACAATTACAAGTTGTAACTAGATACCTTTCCAGCTTTAATGTGGCATCTAAACCCGTTCATCTCTCTAAGCTTGCAACTCAACTATTTCCCATTTAAAATGAAACAAAATGAATGCCTTTTTTTCGTTTGTTTGCAATATAAAATACAGAATATTGAAGCGTGAATTTGGGTCAATAAATATGGCCAAAAATTAGACAAGAAAATTCAAAACGAAAACCCATCCTGCTGCAAAATGAGTTTTCACTTGTGTTGCATTTTGATTAAAATGATGTTCAATATTTCGCTTTCTCTACATTTATATTGATGCTGCTGCTGCTGCTGCTGGTCACTAAATGTTTGTGCATTTCCTGGCATTTATTGTATTGCAGTTGCAGACTCAAAGTTGAATGCTATTGCGATTGCGGCAGGTTCAACAAGTTCAAGCTGGCCTTCGGTCTTCTTCCAGTCCAGTCAAGTGAGGAGATTCAAGCAATTGACTTTTGGCAGCTTCTTTTGCTTCTTGAACTGCCTCTTTTATCCTTCTATGCTCCCAGTCCCACCTCCCAGTCCCCACTTCCGGTGCCAGGAGGTGGCTTTTCCCCTCGAAGCCCGGCCACTTTTCCCACTGAACTGAATATTGTCTGCGCTAAAATTTGTTGCCACAATTTGTGCAACAAATTTTGTGCTGCTTCTGGATGAGTGTGTGTAAGCTGGGTGTGTGTTAGCCGAGTGTGTGTGCTGTGTGTGTGTGTGTAAATAACCAACATAATGGCAGAAAGGTCGCATTCTCATAAAGTTGGCGCTGACTTTCAGTGGGTATGGCCGGGCTCCTTCTCCTCCTCGTCCTCCTTCTCGCCCTGGTAACCTCTCTTCCTGTGCCTCGCATATTATCAATAAATTGCATCTGACTGCCAGGCAGACAACAAAACGGTAGTCCTAGCCCTAACTGGGCACCCCTGCTGCCACCTGAGGCAGCTAACCCGTTATTAAGAGAGAGAGAGAGAGCACTGAGAGGAAACTCGGAGATGGAAATCTCTGAAAAAATACCTTTCATGGCTTGATTTCCCTGAAGTTCAAGATACAAAGAAGCCTTGCAACCTCTTATTTCTATATATTTCATTTATCTTATTTTATTCTATATATATTCCATTTAAATATATTTATTTCTCAGTGCTCTTTGGGCTTGAACCCTGTCGCACCGCACCTTGTTCTAATTTATTTATTGTTGCCTGCATGTGCTTTTATTGGGCTTCCTCTGGAGCTCAACCCCTGCCGCCCCAACTTGACCGCAATATCGGCCCGGAGAAACCCTCGCTGGACTTTAACAATTATGTTTTTGCTGGCCACGGGGGTGGGTGGGGTCAAAGTCAACACTGGAAAATGTCTGACAATTTGATGCACTTGCTGCCATTTGGTGCCAAAGTTATTAAGCACTTTGCCGGGCACAGGCACAGGCACAGGCAGCACCAGCAGCAGAGCCAGCAGCAGGACCAGCACCAGAACCAGGACCAGGACCAGGATAATGGATAATGGATAATTGGGGATGGAAGTTAAACCCGACTGAGCTGCATCGGCTGATAGAGCCGGAGGGGGGAAGAGGAGTTTTAAAATCGGCTTAAACAGGCAAATGTATTTCGAATAAGCCGCACACATGCTGGACTCCTGCCGGACCCATGCCCCTGGCCATTCCCTTTCCCTTTCCGTTTGACTTTTTTGTTTCAAGTTTATTGATGTCGACGTGGGTTTTTCATGCCTCAGCAGCAGCAGGGCTGGGAAAAGGGGTGGAAATCGGGGCCAGACTCGTCTGCAACGTGACAAAACCCATTATAGATGCGACCGCAAAGATAACACTCGCTTTTCGGTCCAGACTCGACTTCTGATGGATGCCCAAACACAAGTGTCAAGCGGTGGGTCTGGGGCTTTTGCCCCACAACCTCAGTCGGGTTTCCCTCCCGGAGAAAGGTAAACGGGCAGTCAGAGATGGCAAAGGGTGCTGACACAATGGGTTTAATTTCTACGCTCTCTTCATATGAAAATGAAACCCCTCTCTTATTTTACTATTAAACTGTATATAATTTCTTTTAATTTATAATTAATTTTTATTATTTTAGGTAATTTCTTGTATTTTTTAACTATATTCCTGGCTCATCACTAGCTCTGCGGCTTCGGGGCAAGCGGCTTGCCAAAGTTTCCATAAATTTCATTTTGTAACCATCAAAAAGTTAAGTCAACGATAAATTGAATGGCTGCATGATTGACTGAGTGAATGAATGAATGAATGAAGGGTTGAATGAATGAGGCTGTGGAGCAGGTGGAACAGGTGGAGGCCGATGCGGCTGTCAGTTGCTTGTCGGTCATTGTGTGGCTCGTTGCGTTTCGGCCAGACATCAAAATCCACAAAAAAAAAATAGCCAAAGAAAAAAATGTCCCATAAGAGTGCCAAAGAGATAAATGATGGCAAGGAACCTAGAGAGAGGACAATAAAAAATGGCCTACAATTGGGGTCCGAAAAATGGCAATACAAAGGCCAAAAAGTAGGGAAAATCCGGGAAACCCGAAGTGCAAGGTTTTAAACAAACTGGCAAGCTTCGATAACCTTCTTTTAGAGTATTTAAATGCTCAGATTTTATATATTAAATTCATAGTTATTGCAAGTTTGTTTAACTATAAAGTTTATACTATAAAAACTATGCTTTAAAATATTATTAAAAGAATTGTGTGCTATTAATTTGAAATGTTTTTCTTTATAAACCTTTCTTAATTATGCATTAAATGTTCTCTTAATTTATAAAAACTAACCCAGGGGTAGGGGTAACCGAAGCTATTATTTCCACCACAACTGTGTGTGTAAAAAAGCGTCAATATAAATATAAAACAGGTGACAACAACAATGCCAAAAAGTCAAAAGCCATCAAAAAGCAGCAAAAACAAAGCCAAGAGAGAGAGGGAGAGAGAGGAAGAGGGAGATATGAAGTGAGAAAGAGACAACCTGCTTAAAGGGATATGCCACATATGGGGGCGTGCCAACACCTACGTTTGTCTGCGTGGGCGTGCCACCGACATGTGACATGTGCCCTCCCCTGACAACGTCATGGCAACTCTCCTCCTCTTTTCCCCCTCGCAGCAGGCACCCCTTCGTCAGGGGGTGGCGACCAGGCAGGGACACCTGCCCTCCCACCCCCCGACAACAACGACAATAGTGCGGAAATATTAAATCTGCGCGTCAGCCGAAACGAGAATAAAAAATACTACAAAAAAAAAAAAAGGAAATCATTTTCGGGGTAACAAAAGGGGAAGAATCCCTTCCCCCCACGGGAACAGTTTTAACTCTTTATAGAAACTGCAATAAACACGGAAGGCAAACTTAAAACCGATTATGTAGCATCGGAGTTATCGCAGCTATCGAAGGGGGTTACCAGCTGCTGTCCTCGTTATGCCAGATCGTTTTCCAGGTGGGGAAATATGAGTTTGATTGGGACAATCATTGTTGGGAAGGAGCCAGGGGATGGGGAGAGTGCGGGTTCAGGAAGAGTTGTAGGAGCACACAAGGGGCGCTTATGTGAGAGATGATGGAAAAAGTCACTTAAGGTGTCTATTATATATACTGTGTAAAAATTGGGAAAAGGTTGGGTTATGTTTTTACTTTAAATTGCCAGAAAAGTGGTTATTTCTTAACCATTTCAGAGAATGTTAAATATTACCTATAAAATGTATTATTATTTAATTAAATCAACATTTTAGTGGAAATAATTACCTTAAAATGTAAGTAAAATCCCACCAAACTTGTCCCTAGAAATGACTTATACCCCATATTATAAGCAAGAAATTAAGTACTCCATCCCAGGGCCTGAATTTTTATCTTTGAAATCGAATTACCCCATGCCGGAGTTGCATTAAAACCGCTCTGCCAGAATGGGGCCAGGTTATGCTTCCTCCTCGGCTCGGGGTCCCATCCATCAAGTGGTGGGGCCATTGCCTACTTTGCTGCGCGCCGCGGACAAAGTGCAGAAAGTGTTGCCTACTTTTTTGGGGCATGCACTTAAAGCTGCTTCAAGGCGCACTGTGTGGTGTGTGTGTGGTGTGGTGTGGTGTTCTATGGTTGTTGTATGGTGCTGCGTTGTGTTGTGCTGTGTTGGGAAATTTCTGACAGGTCATAAATTGGCGCAACGGGCGGTTCATTCGATGCCCCTTACCCCCCCTCTGCATCTGTGGGTGGCTTTCTGGGGGAGCAGCTCACCCAGAGAGAGAGAGAGAGATACAAATATATATATACATATATATATATATATATATATAAACATATATATTTTGATGACCAGGCCGTCGTTGTTGCTGCTGTTTGCATTGCGTTCTCGGCGGCAAACAAAACCAAACCAAACGAAATGAAAACGCATATTCCCAACAAAAGCTCTTGCACAAATAAAGGTGTGAAGCAGCAGCAGCAGCGGCAGTGGCACTGACAATAATAATAACAACAAGCGGGGCAAGTGGCATTTTGCCACCGCCTTCATTTACATATATACTACATGCTACGTGTATTTTTTTTACACTTAATGAAGCGACCACCAAGGACCAGCGACCAAGGAATCAGAAAAAAGCCAGCGACAGCGGCCAAAGCAAACATGGAATTCCAAAATGCACGCAGAGAAAAATGTAATGGGAAAATATTGAAAATTGTATTGAAATTGAAAAGGGAAATTATTGGGAAGATCTTATTAAATTTATTGGAAGGTTTAATGAAAATTCTATTGAAATTTAATAAGGAAATGCTTGGGAATTGTAGAGAAATTTAAATGGGATAATTTGGAAATGCTATCTAAATGGAAATTATTGGATATTATATCGAAATTTAGGAAATAAATTATTGGAGATTACATCAACATTTGAAAGAGTAATTATTTCATTTCATTCGAAATTTGAAAGCGAAATATTTAACATTCTGCTAAAGTTTCAAAGAGAAATTATTCGAAATGCTATCGAATGCAATTTATATTTTTTACGAGCTGTTTCTAACCCCCAGTGAATTCCCTTTTTAAATTAATTAAATAAACCCGACTTTTTCGGCGAGTGTAACCAGCGCTTTGGCACCTTTGGCACACCTGCCCTAGCCTCACCTCGTTGGCTGTGCTTGTTTATTAGCCAAGCGGAGCATCGGCAAAATGGCCGTCGCTGCCACAGCCGCGCTTAATTGTGCGGCCAGCGACCGGAAACGGAAACTGATTGTGCGGTCTGGCAGCCCCTCCAAGCGCCGGGCTCCTTTTCGTTTCCCCCTGATTTGCAACAAATCTCATTCGCATTAAGCGAACGCGATTTGCCAGCATTTTTAGTCGCTGGCGACGGCGGCCTTCCAATCAACGCATTTGACATTTTCGCTACGGATTTTCGCTTGGTTTTTCACTGTTTTTCCCGAGCATTTTTCACCACCACCACTACCACCACACATTGATTAAGCAAAAGGTTTGGCTTGGGTTTGGGGGGTTTAGGTTTTCGGGGCCTACGTCAATCGGTTTGTTTGTTTGCCAAAAAATTGACTTTGAGATTCTATTTCTCTCTCGCAGTTTCTCTTTTTTTCCCCCGTTGTGCTTTGGTTTGTTTTTAGATTTTTTTTTTTTTTTTTTTTTTTT
>JAEIHY010016300.1:0-29311 GCA_018904565.1 Drosophila tsacasi
AAAAAAATCATCAAAAAACGGTATAAAAAAGGGCTGTTACATGTATCGCCCCCCTTAAATATTTTATCTCTATAAGGGACAACATATTTTTTCCTAATGTTCACAAGTCGTCTCCACATCTAGACATATCATAATAAATACTTATTTATCTCTTTGCATCTTTTATTTAAATAAATTTCCATTTAGTTAAAGTACAATAAATGATCCTTAAAATAAACCCCTGAATTACTCCAGCAAATTACCTCTGTGCTTGGCATTCAAACGGCTGCATCTGCGGACAACCTTCGACCATTAACGGCTTAATTTTGTTGCTGGCCAAACAAATAGTTTCGACTGAGCCGAACTGAGTAATTTTGTAAGCAATTTTGGGAGCTAAGGTCAGAGTTGGTAGTAGCTCCACCCCCGAAGCAAGCTTCACTTACACTTGGTCGGCACGGTTGAAAAACGTTCAATTTGTTTTCTGTATTTTTCTTCTTTTTTTTATTTTTATTTGTTGTTGAGGTTGGCTCCACAAATTGTTAGGTTATTTAGCACTTTTATGGCTGTGTTAACAGAAGCATCACCCCGGACGGAAAGCAGCCCCTCAATAGCCCAGCAACTGTCAATGTTGCATGGCGGTAATAGAAATAAATAATACAAATTGAGAAAAACAATTACTCTGCCTGTTGATTTTGCATCTTACACTCGCTGTGGGAACCTTTTGCGTTTTATAGTTGCCATAAAATTAATTTCCACATACGACGAGCATGCAGGCGGACTCGTGATAAAATATTGCACAAAAATCGAAAACGCTCAGGCAAAAACTAGAGTTGTGTGATCCCTGTTGAAGTGCCCAAGGTATCATTAAGATTATGTGTAATTTCTAATTTGATTTTAAGCAAGTCAATTTCGACACTTGGACAAATTTAGTAAATATTTGTATGTTTATTTCAAAAAGAGGAATCAATCTATTAATGAGAAAATTGAGAGTTTAGACCATAAGAAATTTAACAATTCTTCAGAGAAAGCCATGGTAAAATAAGTTCAAATTTTAAGTAACATTTATATATTAGATTAGTAATACTTAAACTTCAAAGAAATACACAACAATTAAATTATCTTAAAAAACCGACTCGGGGCACTCGTCTGTTTCTTTTTAAACCCAAAAATACTGTTGCCATATATAGTTTATATTTAATAAATGAAATAAGCTAGATGTGGTCTTAAATACTTTAGAAAAATCGTAAAGAATCATTGCTTAATATACTTTTTTCCTAGTGTTCATGGATATACCCGAACTCGCTTATTCCGATCTCAAATGTGATTAGTGTGCGCGATTTGAAAGCCTCGTTGAGTTCTCCGAAGGTGAGAAGCGTCAAAAGCGTTAAATTGTAGCACTTAAAAATGATTAGAATGAGTCAAAGATGGAGGCTACAAGTAAATGACAACAGTTTTGGGCAAACAGTAATTAAAATGCACAACAAATTCAGAATATGTCAGGAATATAATGTATATAATCATAGTCAAGGCTTATTAATATTTAATAAATCTATTAAACTTCTTAGATGAAAGCAGCTACCCCATGAAGCATAATTATAAATGCAATAACTCGACTTATGCCCCCATCCATTTATCGATCTCAAGATCTAAGTTCAATCAATCATTAGCATATTCCATTAATAAATTAATAAGTTTATACCCATGACAAAAATGCACTTGTAACAGTTTGAACAGTTTCCCAGACTCACAAACCCATATTAATAAAATACAAATTGGTTCTTATCAAGCCAAAGTCACCTTCGGGAAATTCGAACTTGGCGGTAGGCAATTGTTTTTGGTGGACAGACAACCACAAAAAACGCAACCGAGTCTCAGCTCTTGACCAACTGAAGTCGTTTAGGTTTTCCCATGTCCGCCGTTCCAAGTGCATTCTGTGGCCTCGGGCCAGGAGTCATACTACATACTACTACATATAATGGCTAATCAGCCGCTAGGCCGAACAATTGTTTTCCCTATTTGCCGCCGCTAAGGGCATTCCTCCTTCCCATCCGCACACAGCACATACATATTTTGGACAAACAATTGGCCAAAAAAATAAAATAAATTTGACTTTAGTCATGTGTCCGCTAATTGCTCCGTGTCAGCTCCAGCGATTGTACGTGGCGATGCGGGTGCGTCAGTCTAGAGCTCGATATTCCGTCTTCGCTTCATTTTGGGCATTTCCTGCTGGAAATGTATTTAATTTAACTAAGAATATAATGTTTATTAAGGTATAACGTGTCGATTGGTTTTGTGGATAAAAAGTTTAGTTTATATAATAAGAAATAATACAATTTTTTAATATATTCTCTAATTAAACACAAAGGATCATATTGCACAGAAATAAAGGATTGTAAGTTTGTATACCCTTGCAGTTTGAAATTGGATCTTTGATAATAAATTCATTTCGGTCAAATGAGAAATAAAGTCTTCAAAGAATAGATATAATACATGTATGGTATATGGAAAATTTGCTATTATTATTGTTAAGCATTATTTTTCAATTGTAAAAACTAACTAAATCTCAGAATTTATTCAGATATGCAGAAAAAGGTAGGCAGGCTTGTAAGGCGAACCAAATCTACAGGTCACAGCAACTAAGTATATGCCAAAGATATACTTTCTAGTTCAGTGTAATATTATTTTTATAATTTTATATTATATGTAAATAATATATATAAATTCAACCCATTATCCCTTGAAGATATTCACGAGGTTTGTTAAATTTACAAATATATTTTAAATTATTAAAAACAAACGAAAATTTGTAGGAGGCATAAACGCTTATTAAAAACAGTGCAGTTTTGAAGCTAAGAGTTAAAATTTTTTGGAAATTATGTTATATTAATATATATTTATGTACTACCTCATTATCTTACCCAGGTAATTCCTAGGAATATACCAAAACAGAGCTTGGTGCTAATTGGAGACTCTAGAATGAGCCTCACCACTCTCATACCTGCCTATGTATATGTTTACTAAATGCACATAGAAATAGAAAGTAGAAACATTTTAAAAATATCTTACATTTTGTAAAGACACCACAAACACCCCCCCACAGGTTATTCCAGCCGCAAATCTGGGTCCACTTTGTGGAATGTATCTTTAACACTCAGCCCAAAAGAGTGCTTCAAAATATTTATCCATTCAATTTCAATGCCATAAAATTCAATACCACAATATAAATAATTTAAACAGCAAGTACAACAATTTCAGTTTAATAATTATGTACAGTTTATACATCTCCATACATATGTATATGAACCTTACTAGCTAGTTGTGTGTGTGTTTGTGAATTTGAATTGTTCATTTTGGTACAAATTGCACGAAATCATTGATCGCTTGATCCCTGATCGCCTGAAGTTCTTCGGTTGCCTTGACTGGTGGGCTCTGTGTGTGTGTGTGTATGCTTTAAGTACAAAAATCTACATTTTGGGTTTCGGAGGCACTTAGACGAACTTAGTCTAGACGGCGACTTTTTTTCTATTCAGTTTCCTACAAAAATATATACGTCTTTAGCAACTAGGAAGGGGTTTTGGTGCTACGATTCACAAGCTATCACTTGGACATATCACAAAACTTTGGACTGGCCCCCGAATTCCCATTTACAGGGGATCCAGGAGCCATTTCATCCTCTCACGCCGTTCGGCAGGCATTGGCATACTCCACGCAATCGTGCAGCGTGGGGAAGATCTCGAAGGGTCCTTCGCTGAGGGCCATACTATGCACCAGGGTATCGTAGACCCGATCCACGGGACTGGCCAGCAGCAGGCGGGCTCCACGGGCCTTCAGCTCCTTGCTCACATCACTAAGAGTTCGACAGCCGGCCACATCGATGTGTCCCAGCATCGAAAAGTCGAGGATGAGCACCTTGAAGGCACCGGGTGTCGACTCCTTAAATTGCACACTCACAGCCTTGCCGCCGTTCTGCGACACTGGAGAGTAGCTCGACTTGCTGCCCTTGCTGGTGCTGTTGCTGTTGTTACTGTTGCTTTTGGTTAGAGGAATCTTGTCCAGGCCCACTGCCTCGTACAGGGCCCGTCGGAAGAACAGACTCGTGGCAAAGTTCAGGGAACCACTGTACCGGAAAATGCGAGTCTCCGGCACTTGCATGGCATTCCTATGCTGGTTGAGATCCATGTAGACGCCCGGTGCCTCGGGCATATAGCCCAAGAGGCAGGAGTAGGGCTTCAAGCCCTTGATGTACAGGGCCAGCAGGGAGATGCAGATGCCTATAAGCAGACTGAAAGGAAAGAAGTTTAAGAATTTGAATAGGAAACATAAGAAAATAAGTAAATAAAGGCTTACCCGATGTCAATGTCGATGAGCACCACACAAAGAAAGGTGGATATCCAGGTGAACATCTCTAGTTTGCCCTGCTTGGAGAACTTCTTCAGCTCCTTGGCCTGTATGAACATGGGCTTAAGGGCCACTATGATGACGCCAGCAAGGACACACTGAAAATAGCCACAAAAAGTAAAAAAAGGATTCCCAAAAAGAATACCAACAACAGCGGGAAACTCACCCTGGGCAAACTGCTAAAGAAGGGACCGATCCACATGAGGGTGACCACCACCAGCGAGGCAGAGACCAAAGACGCAATCTGCGACACCCCGCCCGTTTGGTCCTGGATGACGGATCGCGACAAGGAGCACGCCATGGGAATGCAGGAGAAGAAGCCGCCGACCACATTGCCCACGCCCATGGCAAAAAGTTCCTGATTCGCCCGCACCTCGTAGCCGTGCTTCTTGGCGAACGTAAGGCCCATGGACATGATGATGGAGTAGGTGACAACGGCAATAGCTATCGAGTCCACTGCCACCTTGGAAACCAGATCTAGACGCGGCATAATCGGTTCCGGCAGACCGCTGGGTATATTTCCCACCAGATTCACATCGAACTCGTCGTGCAGGTGGAACCACTTGGAGATGAGTGTGCCACCGATCACCATGATCAGCTCGGCGGGAAACGGGAAGCGACAACGCTTGCTCAGGCAGGGTTTCAGGCACTCATTACAGATCGTCATAAAGACTATGACTCCCACGCAAAAGCCAAAGTTCACCAGGTTCGTATCGGGTACACCCTTGATGACATCAATCAGCGTGTATATAATCTTGAAAGCGCCTTTGTAACGGGCCACGGAAATGCCCAAGACATCCTTTAGCTGGGCGGTGACCACGTGACAAGCCGCTGCCGTGGTGAAGCCATTGACCAGGGGATCACTGAGCAGGGAGGCCAAGGTGCCCAGTCTCAGGAAGGCCATGAGGAGCTAAGAGGGAGGGATTTATACACTATCAGTAATATGAACAAGAACCTTTAAACTTTAGTTAGCTTACGTTCACAATGCCCACTGTAAGAGCCAAGGAGGTGACCACCTCTAGCTTTGTGATTGGATACGCAGGAAGATCAGTAGTTGTGGCATTAAGCAGGGCCATTGTAGCTGTCGCATTCGAGCCCAACACCGCATAATGAGAATGATCTTCCACATTGGAGTACGTGTCCACCACTTTGCGCGTCATCATGCTGGCCACCGCAAAGGTGCCAATGGAGATGTGCTTGGAGGTGCCCAGGAACATGTAAACGAGCACCGGAAAAACGGCCATATAGAGTCCATTTCCGGCTGATACTCCCGCCAACAGACCATAAGCCATGCCGTGCGGTATGTTCATAATGGCAACGGTGAAGCCCGCAATGATGTCGCCCGGAAGATCCCTTCTCGGCGAGTACTTGGGCAGCCATTGCAGGATGGGGATTACGCCGGTGAAAAGCGAGAAGAAATTCCAGGTATGCCAGCAGTTGCGCAGCGAGGAGGGTATGCTCTTGTCCCGGGCCGCATAGCCCGTCTGCTTGATCACCACCTCGTGGGTGAGCACATCGCGATGGATGCTGTATTTGGGCTGGATCTTTGGCTTGCTCGTCGCACTGCCATTTCCATTTGTGTTGTTATTGTTCAGTGGCTTTGTTCTGGAGAAATTAAAATTAAAACATTAGTAAACTACATTTAATTGAGGTTTTTTTTATTATAACTCACTCTTGACTTTCTTTATCACTAGGCATTTTGGCTATGTCTTCCTCTACTTCTGTATGCTTTGGAATCCTCTCAAGCTCCTCATTGGGATCTGTGTCGGTAAAGCGATGGATGCGTAGATCACGTTCAAATTGCAACTGTCTAAAGCGAGACACTGAACAACTTTGGGTTTTGGGATCTAAATGAGCTTCTTTAGGTTTCTTAGGTATAGTTCCAGTTGATCGATTTGGCGGTATATCCTCGTGGGCAATGGGTATTAACAAGGTGCCAGCTTCGTGGTTGTCTATGAAAGAATCCTGGGAAATACTCCTGTGTATTAGTAAGTGACGTCGCCTATTTGGGCGATCGTGCAAGTCTTTTAAGCGCCTCCAGGCATCTTTGGACAAGGATTTTAGAAGGTGTTTCGGTTTCTAAAAATAAAAAACAAGAATTTGTTAGTTTGTTATTTATTAAAACAAGTTTAAAGTCACAGTATATTCAAATCAAATGAAAATAAAAACTTTTAGGGATCATACTCTCTTGATTGGCCAAGGAAATGAATTTTTTAATTCTTCTAAATCTCTTCAAGATCTTCAAGTATCCTCTTATCACGTGTTTTTTAAAGCTAACGAAAATCTGATTAATCAGAAGATAGTAAACTGTGGAAAATTTTCGAGACTCCACTTAAGACAACAGCAGCTTTTAATCTCAAGCATTGAACCGAAAGAATTGAGAATTTCGCCACAACTGCGGTTAGATAACATCCACGAAAACCGAGTAATTAACAACCCATTCGATCCAGTATCATCGAAGAACTTTGGCTAACTGAGGCATCGATCATCGGTGACTGGGTTCTTTAAATGCCGTCCATTGTTTGCCCCGGAATTCGTGAACATTTTCGGTTATTTTTATAATGAATAATGATTTCATAGGCAATGCTAATTGGATAAATTATTTGATAAACATGGGTGCCATTGGTGACCGCAAAGCTGTATGTAGAATTCCCTGAACAGGCATACTACATTATCAGTCTCGATTACGCATACGCAGTGTAGGCCAGCGTCTACTGTTTTTGACGTATGTATTTTCCTGGGAGAAGATGTTCATCATCTATCAGTGTCTAGTGAAAGCCACTTGCTAAGTGCTCAATAAACTAACGTTAACGTACACTGACTGGCGATAAATGGAATAACTGTAGGGGCTATTCAGGGCATTTTGTCATTCGCAGGCAATAATCACCCATAATAATCGGTTCATGGTAGATAACTTTTATGAACAGTGTCTAGCCCAGCACAAACAACAACAACCTGAATAGAGGAATAACAAAAAAAGGCAACAGTTAACTGTTGTAGAAATAATAGTAGAAGAATAATTAAAATTCAAGGTTTATTAAAAACAAATCTGCTTGACTTGGTTAGCGAAAAGATCAAGCAGCAGGCTATGAGTTTCTCAATGGAAATATTAAAAGCAAATAATGATTAAAAACAACTGTGCTGGCTTGAGTTTTTTTTAGCAGTAATCCTCTCTAGAAATAACATACACATATGTAACTGCAGTTATTGCTTGTTACCAACTGACACAATTCCCGCTAAGTGACCATAAAATGGCACTCCAACAACCCAAGCAAGCAACTCCATAAACCGGATTTACAAAGTACCTTACACTCTCAGTCAAAATAACAAATACCTCTCCAAAATATATACAGACATATTTTAAAAGCTATATTGCAACACAAACTTATATATAGTACTTCCCCTGATTTTTTCTCTCTTTTCCGTCGAATGTCAAGTTCAATGCTTGACTGAGGAAAATCAATAACCATAAGCCATAAGTATCTGAAATCAAGCAGGAGATCGAAAGATCATTGGATCAGCGAGATCAAATGGCTCAATTGCAATTAGCATTTCAAATTAGAGCGTGAGAATCGAAAATGGGAGATATACAATATAAGAAAGCAATTTTCTTAAGGCATAAATTATAAATAACTCTTTTCATATTCCCTTTAACGTATAAAAGCTTATACTTTGAGAAGAAAACCTGTCTTTTAAAATGTCTATTCATCATTTATACAATTAACCAAAGCTTGTAACAAATATTTATTGACAAGTCCTATCAGTTTTTTAGCACATAAACCACAAAAAAGCCTTATAATCTTTACGACAAATATAACTGAAGCTTCTCAGAAACATAACACTGAATTTATTTATAAACTTCATCAACAACTCTACACATTTTGGGCTCCAAATTCAGTTAGCAAAGCTCAAAGCTCGAATCGTAATTGTCTCTTTTCTCTCGCTTTTCGAAAGTAATGACTAATACGTAGTATTTATCCATAAAAAAAAATGAGCTTATAATATATAGAACAAACACCTCGAATCCGGTTTAATTGTGATGCCCCTGGCGCATTGTTGTTGCGGGACCTCATTAGTTCTACCAGCGAACCGCTTACAAAGTGCAAAAAAGCGGGATTCCACACAATTGGCCCAAACGAAATGGCTTATGCAATGGCCCTGATCGCACATGACTAGGGTGAGATTAGCCCCAAAAAGGGAGCCGGTGGGAAAGGGTAGAGGAATATATATAGTATATAATTATATAGCGGAATATTTGTGTTCGGTAAGCGAGCGCACACAGGCGACTTCTTATCGAAAGTGTCCACTTTTGCTTATCAGCTTCACGGGCACTTCCATCAGCGCTCATTAATCGATGTTTTAACCTAGAAACAGAGACAGAACCACACTAGAACACGTTGCCATCTGCCTTGGATGACAAAATTTTGAAAAAGGAAATTGTGGCTGCTACAAAATAATTGAGGCTTTCTTTACCAATTTTATATATATATTTTTTTTTTTCAAGCTGCTAAGCTTAGTCTTGAAACTTGTTTAGCCTTTAATACAATTTCTTTCTTGATATTTATAGCTTCAATATACAATTACAATTAAGCTGTTTTTTTGTGTACTTTACACTGGAAATTAAATACACAGATTGATTTAATGATTATATATCTTAGTTTATTTTTTTTACTGGTGTATATTGGTAGTCTTCAAATTTCGTTTTCGGAGTAAGTAAAACCACTTTTATGTGTATTTCCAATAAATTAAAGTGTCCTTTCGTTAGTTTTTAAGCCCACTAAGCAGATAAGACACCTTCTATATTTTGTTAAGAACTGAATTAATTCATTAAAATAATTTTGAGAGAGATAAAGGTATAATGAAAATGTTTATAGTTAAATTGTCTTAATGTGTTTAAGTTTTTAAACCTTTTGAACGGAGTGGAAAAGTACATACATTAAAACCGCTCAAAATTGTTTTTGTTTTTACCCTTCTGAGTAAATGTAGAAATATTATTTTTTCTCCCGGGGTTGACCCCGTTCTTATCAGAACCCAGTGACCATGAAACAGTGACGGTGTGCTCTAGCATTCTCGATTTTTTCAGCCACCATATGCCGTGCTTTCGATATCAAATCATTTATTGCGTAAGTGGTAAACCCAGTGTCATAGATAGGGCAGACACACGGCTTTGATGAAAAGCAGAGAGAGAGCTGGAGCATGAGGTTGGTATTTATGTGATACATACTTCAATCATGTTGATTGACTTGCTG
This sequence comes from Drosophila tsacasi, assembly GCA_018904565.1. Classification (NCBI taxonomy): domain Eukaryota; kingdom Metazoa; phylum Arthropoda; class Insecta; order Diptera; family Drosophilidae; genus Drosophila; species Drosophila tsacasi. The sequence goes on from JAEIHY010016300.1 coordinate 9,627, forward strand.
TGGCTTTAACTGACGCACTTGACCCGCTCTGGCGGTGACTTCTTTGCTCTGACTTTGGGGAAAAACTAAAGTACTTAGGGAAAATATAAATCTGAATAGAATTCTTCTTCTCATTTCAGCTGATGCTGTTTCTGCGTTATCTGATAAAAACTGACGTTGAAGTACATAACCGGGCATTTCTTGGGAAAATATTTGTCTGTCTCGGCTGCAAAATTTATGGAGCACGCAAGCTTTTTATAAACTACATACATCAGAGAGTTAAGCAGGGGTTCTCTCGCTCTCCACAAAGCTATAATTAAATATTATAAAAAAAAAAAAAAAATAAAAATAAAATCTTAAAACAAATAGTGGTTTGATAGACTACTTAAATATTTGTAGCAATTTAAATATTTGTAGAAAGCGAGTTGTCTTTTAAAAGTGGCTCGTGACTCAGTTTCGATAAAGCGTGCCAAAGCAAGAGGCCACATATCTCAAAGTGGTAAGTGAATCACTTTTTATTAAGCCCAAAAATAAAATTGTATCTGGATACATATATGATAAAATAATAAAATTATATGTAGATATATTATTTTTTATGGACTGATGGTAATACAAATCTGTTGTATTATAGGAATATCTCTGGGGAATCGTAATAAATAATTGAAAGTGTTGTTTACATATTCCTTATATTTATATAGCCTATTTTTTGAGAAGTTTCCCAACCAATTCTGAATCCCCCACATTAACAGGGTCAAAGCTTAAGCCCAAGCAAACATTTAAACGGAAACTATTTACATTCATTTATAGCAAAGGGTGCGGGCTTATCATTGCCGGTGGAATCCAGTTTCCCAATCGAAACCTGCAAACCTGCAAAAACGATTCGCAGAAAGCCATATTCCACACATTATGTTTGGCTTCCGTTAGATATGAATTGCATTTATGGATTGGACTTTGAGTTCCCCTTTGTGTTGCTTCTGGGGAAGTGCTGGTGCGGCAGTTGGCAGATTTTTTATATCTCTCTTTGTTTAGATTTCGATTGTGCGGCATTTATTTATTTTCTGTGGTAGGGCAGCAGAGCAGCTGCAGGAGCAAGAGGGAGTGGCTGGAGCGAGGGGACGGACAGGCTACATTTCCCATTTTCCTTCACTGTGTGCGCAAGCACGCACGAACTTCTCACATCGCAGTGGAAGCAATAAAAATAAAAATCAATTGGAATATAGTTCAATTGATGAAAATATTTGAGAACGCAATACTATCGTGTTTAATTAGAGAACTGTATGTGGATAGCAGAGAAGGAGTCTGAGAAAAAGGTTTCTATAGTGCCCAGTAAATATTCAAAAATATATTTTGTAATGTCAACAAATATCCTAGTTATTACTTGAAACATTTTCAAAGGCAGAGACATAGTCGTAACATTAATTTGTCGTTTATTGGCTTAACCCAGCCATTACCAGCATTTAAAGTATTCCAGTTTAAAAACAATCTTTTTAACAAAATAATCCACTTTTCAAAATTAGCTTACAGGGTATTTTAGATTCATGAAAAGATTATTTTAAAGTGCTGTCAGAAATCCCTTTACCCCACCCAGCACAATTTCCGGGTTTTCGCAATTGTAAAATAACATTTATTACAATTATCATGCCAATGCTATAAAATTATAACACTTTTAAGACACAAAGTGCGAAGAAAAGAGCATTTTCGTTATGATTGACCCACAACAGGTGTGAAAATGGAGAGTTTTCGTGTTCATGGCCCCGATTATTGGCAATCTTTACAACTCACGTATAACTGATAATGTTGCAATAATCAGATTGTGACTAACTTTAAACATTTCTTAAGTACTTTCTGTATTTTTTCTGGGCTTATATTTTGAGCTATTCGAAAAGTAACTAATTAAATACCAAAATATAAGCAAATCTGTATTCGTTATGTAATATTTTCTTATTGGTTTTTCTGCTAAGCAAATTTGTTTATAGTTATTGTCAATAAACTGCACTAAGCCTTCACACGGCTAATTGCATAATCTTCAACACTATTGTTTAGACAAAATGAAAGCAAAACCAATTAAGCGCCATTCCACTATTTGTTCTTGCCACAGCGTCGGCTTATCAACAGAACCAAATATGTGGAGGGTATTTTCAACGAGCGACGCGACAGGTTGGCAAAAAAAAAATCGCCAAAACGGAAGAACGACATAGGCGGATACCTATGTACGGTGTACACTAGCCATGAAATCACACCATATACTATAATATACTGTTCACCCTCCATAAGGTCAACCAATAAAAAGGCTTTCCTCTAAACAAAATGGGGTTGAAAAGATTAAAATTTTATGAAGGGGTTACTTAATAGAAGCCCATTTAAATATAGTTAACGATACTATAATTAATAAATTTAATAGCTTAGCTGAACGCGGAGACTACACAAAACAAGCCATGAAGAGATAAACAATGCAAGTTTTTTTTAAAGTAGAATTACCATAACTTGGATTCAAATTCATTAATATTAAGTTCTGAAAGCGTTGGTATTTTTTTGTATATTTTTTAAAATCTGCATTAAAAATTTAACAAAAAAGAAATCAACATTTTTCTTCTAAATAACAAAAAATTAATTAGTAAAATTTGTGTTTCGTTTCTTTTTCAATATTTTGGTAATATTAAGTTTAGGTTTTAAAGGCAAATCGAAAAATATAGGAAATTTGGAAAAAAATAGTCTCACCAGAATAGCTTAAGGATAAACATCTTTAAAATAATTTTATTGTTATTATTATTGATGTCAAAAAAGGCTTTGAAAGTGTGCTTATCACATTAGACCTATTTTTAACTTTCATAAAATAACAATGCAAGTTCATTCATTGGGACGTGCACTGTACAACCTATGACTGTGAGTCAAGTGCAAATGCACCCCATTAAGAACAAAAGAGTGGGAAGGGACACGATTGGGAAACAGAGAGAGAGAAGAAAGGAAAATAAAAACAATAAAGGCAATGAAAAAGCTGAAATAATATACAATTAATTTGATTGTCCGGAAATTGACGAGAAATCGAAAGGCAAACGGAAGAAGACGGACACCGTTTGACAATAAGTGAAAAAATATATACACTAACGAAGAAAAGAATTTGAGAATCCTCGTTGGCATTTTACCTTAAGAAAACTTAATTAATTTTTGTTGGCATTCGATTCGTTGCCAAACAAGTGCAGCTGTTGTTGTTGTTGTTATTGTAGCTTGTTGTTTCTTGTCACCTTCAACTCTTGATAGCGCCCGGCCGTTGTTTAATGGTTGTTGCTTTCGTTACGGTATCACTTGTTGCCAGTAAAAAATATGTGATTAACACTTTCCTGGCGCATGCATCGAGAATTGATTGAACTTCAAGCACTCTTTATTTGCTGGCTATTCTTCTGCCAACACAATTATCACGTATATAAAACTTGTTAAAAGCTTGCAAATTGATGCTAAATAAAATCTTAATGAACTATTATTATAGCCGAATCTTTCGTTATTTATATTTATTTCAATTTTCGCTTATTTAACCGCACACGCTCGATGTTTTTCTAATACCAAAAGCGTTGCTTGCGACACACACGAAAAACTTTGTCGTCGCTATAGTTGTTGTTGTGGTTGCAGTTGTTGTTGCCGTTGCCAGTCGAAGGGGTCGAACGCCAAAAAAGATGCTCGCGCCAAAAGGAAATAAGTTAAGTTAAGGCCGCGACAGCGACGATGGGAAAAACAGCGTTCGAGTGACCCAATAAGACTGTGACAAAGCGGCGAAGCTTTCCAATCAGAAAGCTTGCCACAGCTGTTTGTTGTTAATCTATCGCTCATCGGTAATCATTATCATTTAATTCGATAAAAGTATTCATTTTTTTTTTCTAATTATTATTATTTTATAATGTTTAAATTCTAACGTTGCTTGTCTTGATTAATGTAAACTAAATGGGAAATTAAAGTATTTAAATGTGAGATTTTCGATGAACATGTTGAGTTTTTCGAAAACAGCTGATTTTTTGCTGGTGGTGATAATTGAATCGATAGGACCAAAAGTAATTGAATACCTTTATAGCAATCGAATTAGTGATAACATTTCTGTAAAAAATTATTTTATTTTGCATTAAAGGCAGAAAAGCAGCTATGACGGGGCGTACTATTCCATCCCAGACAAAGTTACTTTTTATTTTTATGGCATTATCTGGTTTCCCGTCCATTTTAAACGGCAACTATCGAATCAGCTGCATACGATATTTAATCGATAGCTTCACGTGCAGCCCTAAACCAGATTCGAAAACGTAAACAATGAGGAAGATGGACTCAGCAGAGGAAGGCGCGTGCAGCGGTATGTTGATAATTCATAATTTTAAATCATTTCATTCAAGCAGAAGTATTTCGCAGGAAAAAGAAAGAGCAGCGGCGTCTACCCGACCCGAATGCGGTGGTCCAACGAGATGGAGAAGCTGGTAGTAGATCTCTGGGAGGAAAACATAGACGGCTACTTGGGGACGCGCAAAAGACGCCTAATATACAAGGAAATGGCTGAGATCATATCAGCTGCAGGCTTGGCCGTAGTATGGACTGATGTGCGTAACAAAATTGAGAACCTAACCAAGAGGTATAGGTAAGTGTTCATGGGCTTTTAATACACACTTATTTTCATATAACTTCCATGCCTTTGCAGGATTGAGAAAGAAAAAGCCAGCAAAGGAAGTCCTTCACGATGGCGGCATTTTAAGAGAATTCAGTCCTTATTGGGTTCCGAAAGACCAGAGAGTCAAGAGAGTGTCAAACGGGAAGTAGTCGAAGATCAAGAAGATCAATTTAATGAAACACCTGACGATGATTCTGAAATACCTTTGGAGGAAGTCGACACCGATATAGACACCCAGTCCGAGCTGCTCACTATAGCTCGGGAGCAACTGCAAATCCAGAGGGAGGAGCAGATATTTAATAAACAGCACCGACGAGCCCAGCTTCGGGCCCTAAGGTACATTGCTAGGTCGCAGGACCGGCTACATTCACTGCTAGTTCAGCTCTTGACTGACACACACGACGATGAGTAACATCTAAATAATTAGTTAAAACTACCTCCTAATTAGCATGAATAAACCTACATGTTCAGAGTCTTAGCCAGGATATTTTTTCTTCTAAAATTTTAGGCGCAATCGTGGTTAGTGGCATCAGCTGTGAGTAAGAGGCGTAGGCATCCTAGCGGAAGGGTTTCCGGGGTTGAACTGCCCCTCCATAATGGGTAGTCGGTAACCAGATTCAGATTTGACGAAACCAATTTAATAAAACACAAATAAAGGAAACTATTTATAAACTTATTTTGGTCACTTGCAAAATTCCCCTTTATAAATTTTAGCATACGCCCAGTCTACCGTTCACGGCAAACGGCAGCTTAGAGAAAATCGGAGTTTTTTATCTTTTAACATATATTAAAGAATGCCAATTATTTTTATAAACCCTTATTTGTATTCAAATACACTTTTTTTAGGTGAATTATTATTTTAAACATTTATAAATTCGTCATTAAACCATCGATTCTTTGACTTTAAACCATCGATTATGCCGATGTATCGATAGCACCATCGATGACTTTGCAGCTCTACTACCGGCAAACAAGAGGAAGAGCGAAGCCATGACAACAAAACAAGTTGTTTCTGATAGTTCCTTCATTTTTCACCTGCCACTTTGATAATAAGATCTGAACAAGAGATTTTCGGCATGGACAAGCCCCAGTTAATCGAGCATATCCAACAGTCGTTCAATTACACCGTCTACGACACGAAATGGGTGCCGCTCTCCGCCAAGTTCGTGGTATTGGGCTCCAAGGCGAACGGCCACGGCATTATGGACATCTACGAGCTGAACCATGATAAGCTGGAGAAGGTCAAGTCTGTGGAGAAGAAGGTGGCCTTCAAGTGTGGCACCTTCGGGGCAGCTTCGCTGAGGAACCGGCACATGGCCATCGGCGATTTCGAGGGCAGGCTGCAAGTGCTGTAAGAAATTATGAATCCTCATGGCAAATATTTCGATATATACTCCTGCTTGTGGTATTTTTCAGGGATTTGGAGCAGCCGGACTTGCCGGTCTATAATGTCAAGGCCCACAGTGCCATTATTAACTCTATCGATGCCATTGGAGGTACTCAGATTGACTGCGGAGCTCCAGAGATTGTGACAGGCAGCCGCGATGGCGCCGTGAAGGTCTGGGACATCCGTCAAGGGCAGGCCCCGGTAGTGGATATGTCGCCCCCGCCGCAAATGGGCGATGGCATCAACCAGAGCAGCGCCCGACGCGATTGCTGGGCCGTGGCCTTTGGCAACACCTACAACGCCGAAGAGAGGATCGTTGCTGCCGGCTACGACAACGGGGATCTGAAGATCTTCGATCTAAGATCGCTCTCCGTGCGCTGGGAGGCCACCATGAAGAACGGCATTTGCGGCCTGGAGTTCGATCGCCGAGACATTCCGATGAACAAGCTGGCAGTGACAACTCTGGAGGGAGGACTTCTGGTCTTCGACATGCGGACCCAACACCCGACCAAGGGATTCAGCTATGTGGAGGAGCGCAATGCCGGGCGCAGTGTGGGCACAAATGGAGTGATCAGCGGACCAAAGGCCACGGTGTGGCTGGTTCGTCATTTGCCCCAGAACAGGGATCTATTCATGACTGGCGGAGGAACCGGCTCCATTCGTCTGTGGGACTACGAGTATCCCGCCAGGAGGGTCATCGACGATGCAGATGGCAACCGCTTGGGTGTGGCTGGAACGATGCACATGGTCAGCGCGGCCACTCTCAGCTCTCAGCCCGTTCACTGCTTCGACTGGCACCCGGATAAGCTCGGTCTAGCCGTCTGCGGTTCATTCGATCAGAGTGTTCGTGTCCTGATCTCCACCAAGCTGAACACATATTAAGGAATCTAACAACGACAAAGACGCTTAATACTTGTGATATCGGTTCATGGGTACATGCACGTAGATTTATATTTTTCTCAATATAATTGCACCCACTACGCGAGTAGTTAGTCAGCTAAGAGAGCAGGGATACGCATAAAACACAGGACAGATCGTTGGTTATTAAATCAAAATAAACTTAAGCACCTTAGCTGTATGTTTAAATGATTTCTTTCTTACTATGTCGCAGCTTTTCAAGATACCAAAAAGAGTTAAGGCAACCAATACTGAAACCCAGCCATTTATAAAGAGTATCTTTTATTACAAGCGACATAGAAAAAGCATTTAATAAAATCAGAAAGTACGTCGTAGTTTATAACTACGAACGCGGCGCACTCATTCGCTCTTGGACTATTTTGGTTAGTTCTGCGATCTGTCTTTCCAGCTCTTCTACCTTCTGCGTCTGCTCCGCCGGCACTTCCACGTTGATGACCTTTTTCAGAGCATTAAGACATGATGTGCCTGCCAGTCTGGCGGAATTCAGCTGCGATGTAATCATCACCTCACTCTCATCCTCGTTGTGCTCTTTAATAGCCGCCCTGGAGAGTTCTATGACCTCCAGGCAGAGATCAAGAGCCTTCAGGGCATGCTCCGACTTGGTTTCCCAACCCAAATGCTTGGGCGTGTACGCTCGATAGGATTTGACGAGCTTCTCGCCTTTTTTCAGCGGCGTTGCAGCCACCAAGGCGGCCAGTTCCCAAACGAGGGGCTCATTTCCATGTTGAATGCTCTGCAAACCCAGCAGCTTGACAAGCCGCTTGATGAGCGCACTAGAGCCCGCTGGATCCTCCTTGGAAATGCCGTAAACAATTCGGGTAAGCACTTCCTGGTCGAGGTAGTGCTGCTTTAGCTCCGTCAGACGCTGGTACGCTCGCATGGCATCCTCCCAGTGGGCAGTGTCCACGGCCACCAGCATGTAGTTCTCCCACACCTTCCAGTTGCTGTAGTTGCACTTGAGGGCTTCGCCCAGGACGCGATGTGCTCGCTGTTTGTCTCCCAGCTTAATCAGTGCCTTGGCCAGATTGTTCCAGGACTCGAAGCCATTCGGTTCCAGGTGGGTGTAGGCCAGGTACCACTTAACGGCCGCCTCCCAGCGCTCCAGCTGAATGGCGCAGTAGCCGCACCGCAGCAGAATCGCCTCCTGCAGCGTGTTGATCTCCAGCGACACCTCAAAATGATCCATGGCCTGCTCGTATTCCGCTCTCCTGTAGAAGTAGTTGCCCCAATAGGCTTTGGCCTTGCCGCTGGTCTCTTTGGAGTGGAGCCAAGCCTGCTCGTAGCACTTCGGATCATCGATGGCGTCGCCCAGAAGGCAGTATAGCAGGGCCGTCGGTTTCTTCTCCAACTCCTGCCGGATGATCTCCGCCGCCTTATGGCGCAGCTCCAGGCTCGTGTAGCACTCGATGACTTGCTGCCAGGCGTGAATCTTTAGGCAGATATCCAACGCGGTCTTGGTCATGCCCAGCGAGCGCAGCAAGTCCACCAGTTGCAGCTGCACCTGCCACTTGGGCTGTAGATGGGCGGCGAAGCCATAGGAAAGTCGAGAGCGCAGGGAAAGTTCCTCTTCGGAGCGATCCAACAGCTTGACGCACTCCTCGCACTGCTTCCAGCTCCGTTCAACCGTTCTGCGCTGTCCCGATTCCTGCAGGCAGTTCAGAAGGAGGGCTGCCTGGCGCACTTGGAGCGGTCCGTGCTCCTGGTAGAGAAGAGTTTGGGTGTACGGCTCCAGCTGCTCGTCTGCCAGGCGATCCTTGGGTTGCGAGCGTTTCAGTTGTTTTCTAGAGGAAAAATCGGATGTAAATGAGTGGAGTTCGTTTATCAGAGACCCTACTCACACCTTGGCCAGCACCAGAGCTTGCAGCACGCTGGGCAGGGTCATCACTTCATTGTCCTTCAGCTCTACAAATCGTATCCGTTCCAATCGCGTGTCATCTTCCAGGAGTAGCAGCTTAGGCAGCTGTGTCTTCTCGTTTGTCTTGGCGGCAGGAGTCAACGCTTCCTGTTCCCTAAGCTGCTCCACTTTGAGGCACAGCTGCGGAAGAGCCTTCTGCTGGAACTTTGTTCGCACTCCCAGCAATCCCTCCACTTTGAGCTCCACTTGCAGGCGTGCGGAGAGCTGATCCAGCAGCTGGGAGGCCGTGTCGGAGCGGTGGAACTGCAGGTAACCGTTGGCCAGCTCAAGCAGCAGCAGGGCTTGCAGCTCCCTGCTTTCAAACTGATCTATCTGGGACTGGAGCAGCGTAGCTGCCGTCTTGAATTTCTCGTACAGCTCAGCCGCCAGATCGTCCAGGACATGCTGGTGCAGGCAAATCAGCCGCAATCTCCACCAGGTCAGCACCCTTGAGTCGGGGTAGGTCTTCTGCAATCCCTCAAGTATTTCTCTGGCCATCAGCAGGAGCTCTGCCGTCTTAACATTCGGATTCAGCTCCTCGCCGCTGGCCTTTAGCTTCTCCGATGCATCCAGCTCCAAGTCGAGGCTCAGCTGGCATTCGGCGGCCTTGTCGAAGGGTCCGGTGAAGTTATTCTGAACAAAGGCAAAGATAAGGCAAAGGAAGTCCCTTAGGTCTGTTTTGCCATTGTCCCGCCAGCGTTGAAGGATACCCCGTAAGTCCTCCACCGTCCAAAGGTCCTGGCGGGTCCAGAGCTGACGCAGGGCCTCATCGTCGGGCATTTCTAATGGATTTTCATATTAGTTATGATTTATTTAATATTTTAGGTAATTCTTACCCTCTGCAGCCACTTGATCATTAAAGTTGCATATGTAAAATTCACCGAAAGCCTCGGAAACCATTATCACATGTGTACTTGTGATGAAATCGCAAAGATTCTAGAATAAACAATCTTTTCCACGTGCTCCACGTGCCGCAAAAGCCGGCTTGTTTATGGATTCTAATTATCCTGTACAAAACTAAATTCTTATAAATCCTTGATTGACTTAATTAAGTTGAAAGTATTTCTTTAAACTGTACTAAAGCTAAATTGCAAATAAAGCAAATTCAAATATGTTTAATTCTTGAATTAAAAACAAACTATAGCAAGCTATCAATATATCGATATTTTTTTAAAGATCGAAATAACGATATTTTTATTCGATAGTTTTTTTTCTGTCCGCGTTTCGTGGAGACTAGCTCACGACTCGATTGGTCAATCGGTTTTTTTTTTCGAAACCGATAACGATAACGAACAACAGTGTTTTACCACCTCCAATCGCTAGCCAACACTACTATTTGGCGGGATTTTCAAACTAATCGCAAAAGCAGCTAAGTAGAAACGAAAACATTATTTTTAGCAAATGCGACCCAGCGCCAACAAGCGATACACTTAATTTCGAGTAATTAAACGGATTTACATCATTGACCAAGTCCCGACGGCGCCAGCACGCAAGTTCAGTCATTTAAAAATAGGTGTGCACATAATTGCACATGCGGCCGACTCGTGAAATGGTCAAATTTCCTTTGAATCTTTATCTGAAACGAAGGGAAAGTATTACCTGTGATAGAGCGCAGCTTTTTCTTATTATATTCCCCATTTTTTGTTGTTTGCAATTACCTGCACACACCGAATGACTAATACTCGGGCAGAAGATAGCTTCGGAAAGCTTGTGGGGTGTTTTTTACGTCTTAGCCGCCGTCGCCACAGCCGTAGCTTCTAAATTTAAATTTCACGGTCAAGGTCGTCGATTGCCGCCGTCGCTATCGGAGAATGCGATGGGGGTTGATGGAGGGGGCGGTGGTGACTCGAAAACAGCGCCACCGAACATAGTACAGTTGGCGTTGGCGGAGAAACAAAAGAAATCGTATCTGCCAGATACGTTCTTATATTCTAGCGAAACTTGATAGCACGAGATGCGATAATGGAGGTGTCAGAGCCCCACCTCTCCTCCGTTGCAGTGGGAGGGGTTATCTGTGGACGCCACTTATCGTTAAACAGGAATCTGACCCAGTTCAAGGTTGTCAATGGGGGGAAAACAAAAAAATCAGAGTTTTCAAGATAGATAAGCCTGGTATTTCCCATTATTAAAATATTTGTTTATAAAATTTTGTACAAAGGTTGTTATCAGAGTGTAAATTGGTATATTTAAAGACAAAGGAGCTGATGTAATACTTGAAAAACATGTACTCATCCCATACACATTAATTTTAAAATAATATTTTGAATTTTGTATAAGTTTGTTTGAAATTAATTCGTTTTATTTCATTAATTTAAACATTAACTAAGTATTTAAGGAAAGTTAGTCATCCTTTATTGCAAATTATTTTTGGGAAGTAAAAACGAACATTAACCTAAGGATTTTATTATTATTGAAACATTTCGAAATATTTGTATTTTTAAAATATAATTGCCTTTTTTTTATTAGGACTCTTCTTAAAATAAATAACAAAATTTCAATTATCTTCAAAAGCTTTTGTAACGGTTTTTTATGAGCAAAAAATACTCTTAAGTCCATTTAAATAACGATTTCCACCACAGTGTAAGAAGAGAATGAAAAGCAAAGCTTTCAAATGATTTGCTCTTCGAAAACAAAATAATTCTCTTAGTTTTTTTGTGCAACTCTTTGGATCTTTGTGGCCCGTAGCTTTGCTCTTGGCTTAGTCAGCCGCCTGCAAGTTTTTTGCCATGTGCTATTTTTTTGGCGCAAATTGCACTGGAATCCGCTTGGAGAATCGAAGCAAATTGAAGCCGGCACGCGGCTGCGGTGTGAACGTCATAATGACCCAAAACAAAAACAGGCAGCTGCCCCTCTGTCGCAAATGAATAATGCAGATACTTTTTGCAAACAAATATTAGAGATACAGATACGGATTCAAATTCAAATTCAGAGGAGGGATTGAAAGTACAAATTAAAATATATTTATGTATAATTAATATATAGCAATAAAATGAAAAAATTTTTGAAAAATGAGTTGAAAGAATATTTATTCATTGAAATTCTTATTGCAGTTTTACCTTTAATAATAATATAAATACATTTTGTATGTCTTTATGACCTTTAACATTAGTTTAACTCATTATGACATAAACTAAAGGAAGTTAAACTGCATAAAACAGCATTTAAAAAGCGTTAACTCTTCAAAATCTACGCAGTTTTCTTTGACAAATTTAATACACATTTTGTAATAATTAAATTACAAATGTATCTGTAAATATATTAACAAAACATAGGTATAAAAAAATGCTAATAAATGGTAGTAATCATTATGTAAATTCTTAAATAAAACTTTTCTTTGTATTTTATTTTAAGTTGTTTGCCAGCAGAACTAAACAAATGTATCCTACTTGGTAAACTATGCCGTCATAAAATGTACTTCACATAACGAATGTTGTGAATTCTTATTGAAGCCTTTTTTATTTTGTGGATATATTTTTTGAAGCTTGACTAATCATTTTACCCTACCTTAAACATTCCCGCTTAAAAGCTTAATTCTTTCAAAATAATGACGCAAACCAAAGAAATCAACAAGAAAAACTTTCCATCAGAAAAGGAATTTGCTATAAAACGGAGTAAAACGGAGTCTTGTTATACTCTAAACTAATTAAATATTAAAATAAAATACAAGAATACACATGTAAGAAAAAATAGGGCTCAAATATAAATAATAAATAAAAAGTTCTTTGCAAAAGATAAAGCTAACCTTAATGATAACGTAATTTTTGTTGCTCTCTTTGAATGAGTTTTCCTGGAGGAATAATTTATTTTAGAAAGAGTATTCAAAAATGCATGTATCGATTGTTTTTTTGAGAGGAAAGTCAGTCATGTTTTTTATTTGCTTAACTGGTCCTTATAAATAATCCAAAGTTGAAGTTCTAAACACAAAAACAGTTGCTGTGTGCCGCCGCCTTCTCACCGTCTCTATTTATATTTATTTATATCTGTTTTGCTGGCTTTAATTGCATTTCGGTTAATTTATATTTTTTAATTTCAGCGCTTTTAATGTTCCTATTTTGCCCGTTTCGCTGGCGAGCCATTCAAGGTCGTTCGGGTTTTGTTTCAATATTGTATATTTGTATTTTCATTTTTTTGCACCGGTATGTATGTGTTTTTGTTATGGCAAATAAATGCAAATAAATATAATTTGTTTTAGTGTTTATTTTTACTTGCTGCCCCTTTCGCCTGAAATAATTTAATTGCTGTGACATAAAGGCGGCAGACACACACCAGTTGCCCAAACATTTGGATACTTGATTATTAGCTGCTGTTTCTGATTTTTTTGAAAATAAAAGTGTATTTATTTGTATTCTTATTCCAAATTCCAGTCTTATTGTAAACAAAAATGGTTATCAATGCTTAATTGAGTGTTTCCACATAAAACGCAGTTAGTTTTAGTACATTAATTCTTTTGTAGGTATTATCACCCGTTTTATCGGACGATACAAGTTCTTCAGCAGCAGAGCGCCTTAATTTTACATTTCACTTTTCTTCTTTTTCACTTCTTTCTCTTCGCCACACGTTTGACACTAACGCGATCTTGCCAAGGCAGGGAAACGATTTCCAGTGGCGAAGAGAGTAAAGTGAAAAGGAAAAACGAAATTTGCGCAGGCTTTTGCTAAAAAATTGTTTTTAGACCGAAAAAAGGATTTAAAATTATCTACCAAACTATTAAATCTATTAAACCAACTGCACTCTACACGGGGACACTTTAAAAAACATTAAACAAGTAAATTTGTGAAGATTCTAAGAAATGTGAAATGAGCGCAGCCTCTCCCTTTCCAATTGGAATTGTGACGGCGGGAAACGTAGTGAGAGAAAACAATCAAAGTGTCGCAGAGAACCTTATAAGTAAATACAAATGTAAATATGTACGTAATAAAACCAACAAGAAATGTGTTAAACATTTAGCAAGTGGTTATCAAATAAAAGCCACTAAAACTGCAATAAAAACACCTGAGACTCCCGCGGGCAATGGAATGCATCAGCCGGTGTTATGAATGTATACATACACATGTACATATATGTGTGTCTTTTGGCGTCTCTGCATATTTGTGGGTGTGTGCATGGCATGTAAACTCGCCAAAAAAGAAAAAGGAAAGAAAATGCTAAATAAATGTTTTGTTACGGTGGAAGTTCTTTAAGTTAACCGTTTTTTAATCAATACATTGAAATGAAAAGTTTTCAAAGTGCGTGTATAAAGTGAATGTAAAAGTGATAGATAAATAAAAAGATACATTTTTATGTGTAATTCTTATGTGTAATAATTAATAGTTAATTCTGTCAGTTAAAAAACACATTTTTTCAAATGTTGAATGAATTAATAATTAATAAATCAATTTTGGATTCTGTGAGCTAAGAAAGGAAAAGAAAGGAGAGCGAAAGAAAGAAAAGTGCGGTTCAACAAGAAAAAGACGAAGACTAAGATAGAATATAAGCAAATCGGTAAGTTAAGAAATTAAATTTTTCTAATATCATATCTTTAAATTAATCAATAGTACACTTACTATTAAATTTCCTATTATTTTTGTATATTGAATATCTGTCTCCTCCCACGCACTCTTGGCCTTGAGTCATGTTCCGACTTGACCTTGTCCGTCTATTAGGAGCCTTCATTTCTTGTTTGCCATTCGAGATGGTTAGACTGCTGGATAAATTTTCATATTTCGCTGTGCGCTGTGCGCTGTGTTGACTAAAATGCCACACAACGCATGCTAAAAAGTTCTACCGAAATTAATTTATTTCGCACTTAATTATTCAGCGCGAGCGACGGAGAGAAGCGCGCTGACCTTGGCCGGCAGCCTCCGTCGCGGCGCCGCCCCCGCCCTCTACCCTCGCTACTCGTTTCTGGTTGCGATCAAATAACGACTTTGGCCCCCGGCAACAACAAAAGGCGGGGCCACAAAAACAACAAAATTTGATCATACTCTCGGACATCTATTGCCCAGAGAAGAGCATCGGCATGGCGAAGGCAGAACGCAGAACGAGCAACATTGTAGAGCTTCGCGTAACCAAAACAAAAGTATTCGAAAATAGTTTTTGGATCTTGTGACGGACGTTGGCCGCCCCATTTAGATATTTAGGAATTCTATGAAAATAATGCGCAATTGGTCAAAAGGTGCTGACTGCACCACAATCTGTGTCTGTGTCTGGGGATCAAGTGACATCACGAGAACATGTGCGGGACTCACAGGGACGATTCGCAGTTGATGAGCGAAGCAAGATTTTGTTGGGAAATGCAACAGAAATTGAAAAAATTAGGTTTTAATTCAAGATATATTTTGAAATCTTAATTGAAATTTGATTTTGTTTATTTTTTAAATATATTTATGCTAAAATAAAGGTTCCTTTAATAATTTAGGTAAAGATGTAATGTAATAAACGATGGTACATTGTTCTAAAGATGTTAAAAATTAAAGTTCCTTTCAAGAGAAAGTTATTCACGATGATGTATGATATGTAGAATATAGTAGATATTTTTTTATAATAAATATTAGTTCATTTAAAATAATAATAAAAAAGCTTAAACTCCCTATGAATATATTAAATAGCTACATACATATGTTTGAAACCAGTAGAAAATATTTCTTGACGGAAAATCTTAGTTGTTAATAAATCTGAATTACTCTTGAATTAAATTAAGAATAGGAGTTTATAATTCCATTAATTTATTCTCCCTATTTTCTCTTTTTACACTCATAAAAATATTTGTATATATTAGAAAAAATCGAGCTAAAAAAGCCAACCTAAAACTAATAAAATCTATAATTAGACACCATATATACACTTTTTTAGGCTTATTTTTAATATATATCTTAAATGTTCTTTCTTAATTTGTGGGCATTTAGCAGTTGTTTTAATGGTTTATTTTTCGTGTAACTTTTGCAAATTGCTCTAATTGCGTACCGACAAATCTTTCACGAGCGGGCCTATAATTCCCAACTAGTTCTAACATCCCTGGAATTAAGTGAGGGTTCCCCTCCCAAGTGAGAGATTTGTGCGAAAACAAATTTTTGCGAATTTGCCATAATTACAAGAAACATCCTTAGAAATATTAGAAAAACTAATTAATAATTTAAGAAAAGGTTTTGCCCTGAAAACATGAAAATGTAATTACAATCAATCAATCAAAAGGAAAGTTTTTGTCCTGAGAGAAAGTTTCTGATTCTGATTTTATGGAAATCTAAAAAAAAGGCGACTCACCCTTTAAATCACACTTAAGGGCGAATTTCTAAATATACGGAAAAAATCGTTTTTTACTGCGATTTTAGGTACAAATTTGTATAAGTGTAAACTGCACAGTTTAGTCACAATTGTTTGGTTACACATCGCACTGCCAACGTAAACCCCATTGCGGTATAAAATTGGCAAATTACCTAAGCACAATTTCCCATTAACTTCTTTATGGGTTTTTCATTTGTTGTTGGCTTTGTTGTTGCTTTTCTTGTTGATGTTATTTCACACTTGCAGAAGTGCAAGCTCATTTCGGAACATACTATATCCACCTGACTCTGCTCAGCCCCTTTGAAGCTCTCCGAAATCAACTTGTTTTTTGGGCTACATTCTAAGGCAAAATCCCCCCGTTGACCTTGGGCAATTATTGCTTATTAATACTGTAGCTGTTCGATGTGGCTATATTTTTGATGTTTATGGATTTTTTGCGTTTCGCTCAATTCCTGTTCCTCCTCGGCCACTTGTTCTTTTCTTCCAAATGTTCGATTTGGCGTGCGCCAAAAATCGTTCATTAGCACTTATCGGCGGCATTAGAAACTATTTTATTAAATTAATCATTTTGAGTCTCTCGCACATGTTGATTTTTGTGTGAGAATTCTAGCGAAGAGAAATCAAATGAATTCGACAAGAAAACCACGATACATGAACTTTGGTATTTAGTACACTCGATTGCAGTCGGAAAATTTGTATTTTCTAGAGGATAAACCTTGAACTCATCGAATTATCATATAGACCTTAAAATGCAAATAATATTAAATGAAATGGAACAAAAGGAAGGTGCAATAAGAAAGCTGGCGACTTTTAAAATAACCTTGTTATTTACAAAAGGCGGTTAAAGTAATCTATAAGCAATTGTTAATTATGCAAACATAAAATAAACAGGATGTAATGATCATAAGTTTTAGATTCGTGATCTGAAAATACAGAGAAGGAGTATTTATATTTGTTGATTATTATTTTGTATACCCATTTTTATGGTTTTTTATTTTTTAAATATTTTAAACATTTATCTTTCTGTTATAATTATGTATATACTTTTATTTCATTTCTCATATAATATATTTTTTGCTTAGTCGCGAACGCATAAGAACCACTTTACATTAGGGCTTCAAGGGTATTCAATGGGCATGTGTAATTTTACAATCAGTTGAAATTCAAGGGTTACAAGGTCGCCACTTATTTACATGACATGTGCAGAGGCGTTACTTAAGGGGGTCTTCTTCTTACGAGCCGAAATTGTAGCATATTTTCAGAAATTAATTGTGAGAAAACTGTATAAGATAAGATAATTTTCTTTTTTTTATTACTTTTGTACATCTTTAAACTTAACACTATTGGAAATTTAAAGCGAATCATTCGCTTTTTATATGAGGTCAAAATGGGATCATCAAAATTTGAGGGGTAATTTTTCTGGAATCATAACTACCTACCTTCTATGCTTCTCCTGTTTTCACCTGTTGGAGGGTGTAAAAATTAAAAAAAAAATTCATTGTTTGATAAAGAAGTGGGGGAAAAATTGGTTAAATTCGAAGAAAATTACTGGTATCACGGATCAGATACGATTTTCGGGAAAACGAAAGACCCTCTTAAAAAAAAATATAAAAAAATTAGCTGCAACAGTGGATCGAAGGTAAATATATTTTCATTGCAGCTTTCTTAATGAATTGAAATTTAATGGAAATGAAAGTGCATATTGATAGGTAAGCTTTTTTTTGCATTTCTACGGGACTGATCTGATCGTCGTACCTTTCTCTTTCTCCCACCCATTTCCGTCTCTTTCTGGGGCGATGTTCCCTCCCGTTTTTTGCCCTGTGCATTGTGAGTTATTTGCGTCGCCGTCGCCGCTTTCGAGTTTAGCGGCCTGTCGCGTTTTCAAGGACGCCGCGCTTTGTTTTGTTATTGTCTGGAGTAACTCTGTACCTTATAAAAAAATATATATAAAAAAAAACACCCACAGAAAAAAAGGCAATAGCAATAACAACAAGCGAAAGTGCATTGAAATCAAAGCCAAGCGATGACAGGGAATTTGTAATACAATTTGTGTCTTTACTTCATATTGATTGTTTTTTAATAACATTTCCATTTTGTGTTGTTTTCCTTTTTCTTATTTATTTAGAATTTTAAAGCAAACAGATTTATTTTATTATTTATTTGCCAAATTATTCGAAAAAAAACAAAAACAAGGTGAAGGTCAGCCAGGAAAGTCCCCAAAACGAATTTCTATTTATCTAATTAACAAAATTAAAATAAACAAATGCCGTACAGAATATTAAGCGATAATTGAGCAAACACTTATACACTCGCACTCGAGGCAGAGACTCGAAAACAGCTTTGGAAGGAACGAAATGAAGCTCAAAATTCGGGTTTATGGTCAAGGTCAAGGACGCGCCATGACANAAAAAAAAACGAGTATAATGAATAAGCAAGGCAAAGTGAAATAAAATCAAACTGATTATGGGGCAGACTGTCAAAATGTCGAACGTGAAAGGAAAGCAAAGAAAGTAATGGGGGAATTGGTGGATACTCTTTTTACTGTCAAAAGATTCGAAGATATTTTAAAATAATACTGTATAAATGTTAAAATGCTTGCCTTACTTGAACTTTATAATTTAATATAGTATTTGATTGCAAGATATTTTGAAATTATACCATAATAAATTAAAAGTCTTCTTTTTAATAGTGTTAAAGTGCTTGACTTGCTTTAGATAAAATTTAAGAATTTTTAACAAGATTATTTTAGTATATCGGAGTAAGAAAAATTAATTTTTTAAATAAATTGTAATATTTAAAAATAATTTCAATTTCTAAAATCTTTGACATTCAATAACCTAATTTTTAGGCTGAGTAGAATTTGTTTATTACTATACTTTACCTTTTTGAGGACCAAGATTAAGAACCTATCATAAATAAATATTTATTTTATTAATTATGAGTAGGAATATTCACTTAATAAAATAATCTTATATTGTTATGTTACACAACTCTACTCACTTGATAATTTATTTAGATTTAATCATATTGTAATAATATTTAATTCTCTTTATAAAATAAAAGAGCATCCCTAGGTCATAAATGTCACTCAAATTACATGTTTCATGGGTAAATCATTGGAGATGCGAACTTGACATTTTCCAGATCAAATGACCGATGAAGATCGTATGGAAAGAATCTGAAGAATCAATTTTGGGGCTCTATTAATCACGGCGACAAAGAGAAACAGAGACAGAGACAGAGAGTCAGCTTCCAGCATCCGATGTTCCGTTCGAATCGGAATCACAGCGAGTCATAAAATAAAAGATCTGAATAATCAACGCTGGGGGCTCGCTCGTGCTTTTAATTAATGAGCTGAACTTGGACGCTGGTGACTAGTTTTTGCTTTTTTTTTATTTATTTACTTTGCTTTTGCCGTTTCTGTCCATGGCAAAGCGGAAGCCGAAAGAGGCTGACCATTTATCGTTTATCGCTATCGTTTATCGGCGTTAATTGAAAGTGCAGACAGTGCCGCCGAGTAAAGAGCAAATTCTAAAAAATAAAATCCAGCAGCGAGACTCAGTAAAACGGCATTAAAATGTATACAAAAGAAATCACAAATAAAGCAA
>JAEIHY010016304.1:0-10418 GCA_018904565.1 Drosophila tsacasi
CACTGCGTTGCAAACTTCTGACTAAAATTATAATACCCTGCAAGGGTATAAAAATATAATGTGTTTTGATAAAAATTGAATTGATGTATAATACATTAAAATTAGCTGCATTAAAATTTTTCATCTTGTTTAGCTGAAATCAGTGCTTGAACTGGTTAGCGAAAAAGTGACTTCCGTCTGTGTCGCGTGCGAATTCCTTACAGTTTTGCAATTAAAAATTAAAATTAAATCTTGGTACATGTTTTTTTTGTAGTTTGAATGCGTACAAATGTAGCGTGCGACATCAGAGAATTGCCCATATGCGTAACATTATTAATATAAAATTTTTCAACGTTATAATTCTGTATGTTTTCATGCATTTGGATGAATATGTTTGTATTTAGTAATTAATTTTTTTATTTGTATTTTATTTTATTATTATTCTCGAGGCTCATCACTGGAAAAACTAAAAGAGACTGAGCCTAATCTGGCTAAAAGAGAACGAGGAAGTACTGACAAAACATCAAAGCAAAATCGATTAAATCGAATTTTAAACTTTGTTTTTAAATATATAAAAAATACAAATTAAATAAATTACGTCCGCCATTAGGAAAAAGCATCCAATACGGCATCTGGGCACACTGAAGTGCTCGAGAATTTCGGCGCTGCCAGACTTTTCGGTCGTCAGCTAGATAAGCTAGAAACAAGCTAAACAGGCAACTCTGCCCACCAGTGTGGCTGTTCTTCTTCTTAACAAAAAATGTCAAATAAAATTATCGCAATTTCTTTAGAAAGAAATATCGATAGATTGATATTTTGATATATTATCAACAACCCTAGTCCGCCATGACACAAAGCTGAAGAAGAAGCAGACGAAAAAAATATGTGCAAGCAAATCTCGCGAAAGAAAATGAAATTTGCAACAACTGGCGTGTGTGAAATGTGAACGTGGACAGTGCAACGCACCATCGAGACAATAATACGCATTTTAGTGAATATTTCGCCAGCGCCCCCGCCCCTTTAAGTTGCGAAAATATGAAGCGAAAATACGAAAATTGCCTGCTGCAGCAGAGGCAGCAACAAAATCCGTGTTTGTTGTAGATATACATATGTATATATATATATATGCAAATCCCATCCGTACATAATACGGGGAGTTCGGCGGAGATACGGATCAGTCGCCGCGAAATATAGAATAAGGATATCGGCCCGCCGCATCCGCACCCGCATACAAATTAATTCAAAGTCCGAGAGAGCGCGCGAGAAAGAGGCGCGAAAAATTCGCAACACAAAATGGTTGTCTCTAAAGACAACAAGCGTCGCCGCAAGGAGACGGAGACCCCACCGCCCCCGCCGCCGCCACCTGCGCCAGCGGTGGGCACTCCAAAGGCGGCCGGAGCGGCGACTCCGGCCATTGAGTCGTCCCCCGAAATGCCCAAAAGGTGAGAGTGCCAGTGCGGTGGAGTAATCCATAGGTTCCCCTCTTCAAGTGACATTCGTGTTAGTGTGTGGCAGATGACGTCGCAGCGTCAAGTAGCGGAGCACTGAGTGTGTGTGTGTGTGTGTGTGTAGGTGGGGGGAGTAATTGCTGGTGAGGAGGGGGAGCTGGACGCAATTGTATAAGCTACAGAGAGCGTCAACATCGTGTCGTGGCGTTGTTGTTTCCATCGCATTGCCCTTCGCTTGTAACGCCGCGCTCAAAGGGGGTGTTTCGCATCAGCCTCTTGGCGGGGGCAGGGGCAAGGGCAATCCCCCCCTGAACTCAGGTGGAATATGTATGTACAGTGGTTAGTCACTAAGCTGAATATTCGACACAGTTAATTAGGAGAGTCGGTCTGGCCATAAATAACCCAAAAGGGAACATTGAACGGCGTCAGTTGAATTCTAATTAATTTTATCAGCAGGAGAAGGAATATTTATAGAGTTTTCCGACTCTAATAAGGTTAATTTCGACAAACTTAAGAACTATAATGTTTTTAATGCCCATTTGCGGTTAGATATTAAATATTTCATGTTCAAAACATTTAAGATAATGTTAAAAACATAAACTTTTAGCGGTTCTCATGGGAAATAACCTATTAAAGATAAACTTGTTAAAGCCCAAATATGATAAAGTTTAAAAAACAAATAATAATAATATTAAAATGCTTGAAAATTGTATATAGATAATCAAATCGTATAATTGTTTAGTTTTATTCACTTGCCTGAAAAACTGATCAAATTTGCAACAAAAGAAAATTCAGCAAAAGCATTAACCACAATTTTAACGACACAGGTGTCTGTTTAATTATTAATTTATTAGCTAATTTAGTTGTTAAAGTCACGATTTAAACCGAATTAAAATATAAACTTTCCTTAAAATTAAAAGCCTTTCAAGCCCTGATTTAACCCCAATTTGTTCTTTTACTAATTCACATTCAGAGTAATTAATAAATTAATATATATTAACCCCAATTTGCACAACCAGAGACCACTGTTTATGCTCGCTTCGCGGGGTAATTGCATTTATAAGTCAATGATTTGTTATTGTCCTGCTTGGGGGAGGGCTGAAGTTGATATTGATTCTTCTCTAATTTGTATCAAGTTGCCTTGTTTCCAATTATAATTCACTCACACTCTCCTTTTTTCTCCTTCTATGTCCACTCTCCTGCAGAACGAAGGTGCAGGCCCAGCGCAAGTTTGCCCAGGGCCAGAGTGCTCCCACCAGCAGCTCGTCCAGCATAGCCGCTTACAGTGCAGCGGCGGCGGCAGCAGGATCTGGCACTGGATCCGGGCCAAGCACCTCAGCAGTGGACAGCTCGCAGCCGCCGATCGAAATACTGCCCAACAAGTGCCCCAAGCCTCAGGATTTCCTCACCTTTCTCTGCTTTCGCGGCACTCCAGCGCTGCCGGCGCACCTGGACTACCTCAATCAGGGCAAGTCTAAGGATTCGCCCAAGGAGGCTGGCAGTAATGCAGCCGGCGGGGGTCAAGCCAACAATAATAACAACGCCAAAAAGGTCCCCAACAACAGTCGACAGCAGACGGGCATGGGAGCGGCCGGCAAGAAGAAGCGCGGTCGTCCCGCCAAATCAGCGGGCGGCAAGAAAGCAGCGGAGGCGGAGACGACGCCGTCCACCGAGAAGTCCCCCTCGACGACGGACAAAGCAGTCAGTGATAAATCCAATCTCATTGCAGTCAAAAAGTCTGCAGCTCCCTCGCCAACGCCAGCTCCTGCGCCTCCTGTGCTACCGGGAGCTGTGCGCAAACGAGCGGAGATCGTTACCGATGGCAATCGGCGCGCTGGAAGAGGGAGGGCGGCAGCAGTAACTGGCGGCACCACCACGAGTTCTGGAGCGGCCGCCACCGCCAACGATAACAAACGGCGCTCGAATCGTGCTTGCACCAAGGAGAGCAAATCCGTGATAGAAAACGATAACGACTCAGAGGAGGAGGACGAGGAGGATCATCATAACAGACACGAGGCAGTCGATGACGATGACGACGAGTTCTTCTCCGCCCACGATGCCAGCTCGCGCAACGGTGATGCCGAGGCGAAGTCAGAAAGTCCTGTAAAAACGGAGGAGAAAGCCAGACGAGGACGTCCTTCGGCCGGAAAGAAGCCAACGGAACCGCCGGCTCTCCCCTCCGAAGCCCAACAACCAGCTCTGAAGGATAAGGCGCCCGTAAAGCGTGTAAGGCAAAGGGAGTCGCCAATTTTTATACCGTCACCCGAATCTTCGGGCCGCATGACAAGGCAGCGAGCCTTTTTCGAGCCCGTCAAGGTTCCGCCGCATCAAGAGGAGGCTGCGACACCTGAGCCGCCCAAAGAGGAGCCCGAATCGCCAGAAAAGTCGGAACCCGAACCAGAGCCCATCAAGAAGGCAAAGGAAGCCACCAAGGAGAAGACCAATTCTAGTATTTATGCCAAAGACGCCAAGCAGCAGCTGGAGAACGGCGACAGCCAACACGGTGCGGGGGCCAAGGGCAAGAAGAGCTTGAATGTCTTTGACTTTAGCTCGGATGACGAACAGCCGCTGGCCAAGTCCATTAAGCTGAAAAAGGGCGGCAAGGCTGCAAGCCCCAAGAAGGGAGGAGCTGCTGCGGCTGCTCCGACGGCCAGGAATCGCAAGGCGGTCGCTAAAAAGCTGGAAAAGGAAAAACTGGAGAAGGAAAGGGAAAGGCAGGAGAAGGAAAAGGAAAAGTTGGAGAAGGAAAAAGAGAAGGAAAAGGAAAAAGAGAAGGAAAAGGAACGCAGGGAAAAGGAGCTCGAGAAGGAAAAAAAGGAAAGGGAGAAGGAAAAGGAGCCCATTCCCGAAATCAAGGTGGAGGAACCGCCGAGTGGCGGGAAGCGCGGCAAGGCGGGCAAAAAGAAAGCCGAGGATCCACCAGCCGACGAACAGGAACTGGCTCCCCCCGTGTCCAAGAAGGTCGTGCCCAATGCCCGCGGATCTCGAAAATCGAAAGGCAAGGCCTCGGAGGATTCCGCAGAAGCAGAGCCTCAGCGATCTCAGCGCCCCTCCCGCAAAACCAAGGAGGCAGCTGCCATCTACATGGGCATCATTGGCCACAAGCTGCAGCTGGCCGACGACGAGGAGGACGACCTGTCGCTGAGCAGCTTCCCGGACATTCCCAACGTCAAGGAGATGGAGAAGATGGAGAACGAGATCAAGCGCAATGCGGCGGGAAAGTTAAGCGTGCCGGAGGCCACGACGGTGCTTCCGGCAGGCAAATCCGCTCGTAAGCCGTCGCCCCGACCCAAGGACTCGTCAGCAGCTGCTCCAGTTTCCAAGGACGAGTCCCCCTCGCCTCCAGAAGAAGAGAAGCCACCACCTCCAGCGAGGCGGGGTCGTCCGCCCAAGCAGAGCAAGGCATCTGGCGGAGCAGCGGCACCGCAGCCACCACCAAAGCCACCCATTGAGGGCATGCTGGTGAAGAAGGGCTCCCTGGCCAAGATATCCGAGCAGGCGAAGCCCCGAGCCAAGTCCGAACATTCGAAGGTCGACTCCGACGAGGAGGAGGACTTTCTCATCAACGAGGAGCTGAACGAAACTAAGCGCAAGCTGGAGAAGAGCTTCAGTGACTCGGACGACGAGCCCCTGGCCATAAAGGTGCCGTCTGTGATGGTGGCGGCGACGTCGTCTTCGTTGGTCAAGGAAAAGGAGGAAGTGTCGCCCGCAAAGGTACTCAGTCCGCAGCCCCCCAAGCTCCTAGCGACGCCCTCGCCCACCATCCCGGCTCCTGCTCCTCCAGTATTCTCCGCTGCCGCCCCGCCTTTGCTAGCGGTGCCCACAACCCCGCCGGCCACGACCAGCACTCCCACCCAGCTGACTATGCTGCCGCTGACGGCGAAGGCCACGCCAATGCTGGGCGGCGGCCCCATGCCCAGCATGTTCCCGGGCATGCATGCCAGCTATTCGCCGGTGAAGGCCATGGAGAAGAAGCCGCCGGTGCCCACGTCGAAGATCCTCAACGTGCCCGCCACCTACGCCCTGCCAGGGAGTGCCAGCGTAGGCGCAACGGTGGGCGGTTTCCCGAAGACCTCCTCATACCTGCCGCAGGCC
This sequence comes from Drosophila tsacasi, assembly GCA_018904565.1. NCBI lineage: Eukaryota > Metazoa > Arthropoda > Insecta > Diptera > Drosophilidae > Drosophila > Drosophila tsacasi. Next base: position 5,523 of record JAEIHY010016304.1, read on the forward strand.
TCTCCCCACTACCATTCCGGCTATGTGCGTCCGCCGCCCACGCCAACGCATCAGTTTGGGGGCGGCGGAGCGCCGTCCGGGAGTAAGACTCCCGCGCAGGGCACAACTTCCTCGTCGCCGCTGAAGTACCAAACGCCGCCAACCACCTATCCGCCACCCATCGAGGCGTATCAGTGTCCCAAGATCAATCCAAACTTTCTCACGCCGAAATACGAGAGGAGTCCGTTGCCGCCGCCGCGTTCGTCGGCCGGCAACAGCTTTCCCAGCCCTTCGCCGGTGAAGTTCATGCCCACGTCAAGCACAACGATCACCACGACGACGACAGTGGGCACGCCTTCGTCCATTGCGGCCACAAAGAGCCCTTTGGCCCCTCCACCGCCATCGCCGCCGGTCAGTCAGGGGATGATTCAGACGTCAAGCCTGAATCTGAGCACGAGCATAGCGGCCACCGTGAATGCAGCACCAATGGCCGTGGCGTCCACGTCGGCAGCTGCGGCCCAGCAAGCGGCTGCCCAGGCGGCGGCAGCAGTTGGAGTGGCCGGAGGAGCCACTGCAATGCCAACGCCGCCGCCAGCGCACAGCAATAACGCGGGAGCAGGTGCCGCCGCCAACTCCGATCCCCTGAAGGACGAGATTGGAAGCATTCTGGCGCAGGCCACCCTAATGCCCAGCAAGGAGGAGTCGGGCAAGATCTTTGGCATTGCCAGCGTGAGCTTGGCCCAGAGTTCGGGCCCCGACAACACCAAGTGCACCCTGGGCAAGTGCGGGTCCATTCACAAGCCGGTGCTGGGGCCAGTGGTGCCGACGGAGGGCTATTTCGGAGACCAGTTGTCCAGCAAGGAGCGACGCAAGGCGAAGGTGAACATGACCCACGAGCAGATCCAGAAGTGGCTTATTGAGTGCTCATCGAATCCGGATGAGATTCAAGACGATTTGGACGACGATTTCGATGACAGTCTGCGCCCGCAGCAATCCACAACGCCGCCACCCACGCGGGACGACAAGGAACTGAGTGCCAGTTTCAGTTCATCGTCGAAGAACACGCGCGGCGATCTGGGCAAGAGCGAGAGCGCCTGGTCGGCCAAGGGACCCTCGCTGAAGGCCACACCCGTGCTGGTCACTCCGCCCAGCCGCAAGGAGCAGCTGGAGCAGGCGGAGGCGGCCTGCGACGCCTTGGACTACGACAAGTCCTCCACGCCGGTGAATCTCACGCAGAAGCTCACCGCCAATGAGTCACTGGCGGCGGCCGCCGACAAGAAGATCAACGAGCGCAAGACCAAGGAGCTGGCCAAGGCGTCCTCGACAAGCAAGGCGACGGCTCAGCAGCCTCGCAGTGCAGCCGCCACGCCACCCACTCCTATTTCGACGCCCACGCCCATACCGCTCGCCTCAACCAAGAGCAGTCCCACTCCGCCGCCGGTGGCCAAGCAGAAGGCGGAGAAGGGCAGAAGGAATGCCGTTTCAGGTGCTGGAGCAGCCGCTATGCCTTCACCCCCGCCCGCGACACCCCCTCCACCGAATCCGAAGCGAACGCCAGTCTACAACCAAAAGGGCAGCAGGGCACAGCAGCAGCAGGCACAGCAGCAACAGGCGGAGGCCAAGTCTCCAGCTAATCCTCCCAGTGCAGCGGGCAGCAAGAAGGAGTCTGTTTATGCCTTTGGCAAGGAGGAGGAGGTGACCAGTAACAAGTCGGGCAGCAATCGCCGTCGAGCGGGTGCCAGTCCCGTGCCTCCTGCTCCACCTGCCGTGCCCAACGCTTTGAGCGAGCGATCGCCGACCAAGAAGCGAGCAGCAGCGGCGGCGGCAGCTACGGCAGTCCAACTGACACTGAGTCCCACGGAAAACTGTAAGATCGAGGGCAAGCCCAAGGCCACAACGGGGAGGGGAGCCAAGAAGGCGCAACAACAGCAGGTTGCTCCGCCTGCTCCTCCTGCAGCAGCAGCAGCAGCACCTGTAGAAGCCGGCGGGGACTCCGATGCCGAGGGAGCCACCTTCTACATACCGCTGCAGGGCGCAGGCGTGGGCGGCAGCGGTGACGGCGGCATCCAAGGCGTGGCCGTCAAGTTGGGACGCGAAGGACCCGACGGGCCCAACCAGAAGGTGGTGATGCAGGCCACGCTGGTGACCAAGGCGCAGATGGACACCAACTCGAAGCCGCTGCCAGAGTCGCTGAACACGAACGAGCTGGTGAAGACTCTCCTGCATGCGGCCAGCAATGATGCGGCCTCCGCCACGACCACAACAAGCCTGAAGAGCACTCCCAAGGCAAGCACTTCAGCAGCAGCTGGCACAGGCACAGGCACAGGTCCAGGAGCAGCTTCAACCAGCTTGGTGCGCGTCAACTCCAACTCGTCGCTCTTCTCCGGCTCGGCCAAGTCGAGGACAGCCGCCCAGACGAGCACTACTGCGGCGGCGGTGGCCAAGAAGTACAAGGACGACACGCCCATCAAGATGGCCAATAACACGGCCTTTCCGCGCCACGACGATCCCACGCAAATGGTGGAGGCACCCATCTTCCGGCCCACGGAGAAGGAGTTCGCCGATCCCATTGAGTTCATCGAGAGGATCACACCGATTGCGGCGAGGTTTGGCATCTGCAAGATCATTCCGCCGGCGAGCTTCAAGCCGGAGTGCCGGATCTCGGACGAGATGCGGTTCACGGCCTACAACCAGTACGTGCACAAGATGCTGCATCGCTGGGGCCCCAGTGCCAAGGAGCTGAGTGCGATCAAGAAGTACCTGGCGACGCAGAGCATCGTCATGAACCACCCGCCGTGGATCGGGGGCATGGAGGTGGACCTGCCGCGGCTGTATCACACCGTCCAGGAGCTGGGCGGCCTCAAGGAGGTGATCGAGAAGAAGAAGTGGTCGCGGGTGGCGGAGGAGATGTGCATACCGAAGCTGGCGCAGGATCGGGTGACCAAGCTGGACGACATCTACTGCAAGTACCTGCTGCCGTACGACACCCTATCGCCGGCGGAGCGCCAGAAGCTCTTCGACGAGGTCGAGGCCGACTGGGCCAAGCGGGAGGCGAGGGCGCGCCGGAATGCGGACCGATTCGTGAACACGGAGAGCGTGTCCAACGAGGAGGACGACGTGAGCAGCGACGAGGACGAGGAGTCCGAGGAGGAGATCGACGGGGTGTCCATGGAGTGCATAGTCAAGGGCCGGAGCATGCCGCTCAGTCAGTTCTACAGAATAGCGCGCAACACGATGGCGCTGTGGTTCAAGAGCACCGATCCCACGGTCAACGAGGTGGAGGCTGAGTTCTGGCGCCATGTCGCCGTGCGCGACAGCCACGTGTGCGTCCACTCGGGCTCCATTGACAGCTCCGGCTGGGGCTACGGCTTTCCCAGTCCGGGCCCCAAGGGCAAGGGCTCGAACTATGCGAGGCATCCGTGGAACCTGAAGGTGCTGACCAATAACGCTGGCTCCGTGCTGCGCTCCCTGGGCCCCGTCATGGGCGTTACCGTGCCCACGCTCCACGTCGGCATGCTCTTCTCCGCCTGCTGCTGGTACCGCGACCCGCACGGCCTGTCCTGGATCGAGTACCTGCACACGGGCGCCTCCAAGCTGTGGTACGGCATTCCCGACGACCAGAGTGCCAACTTTAGGGCGGCCCTGACCTCGCTGATTCCGACGCACTGCCAGAACAAGACCATCTGGCTGCCCTGTGACACGGTCATGGTGCCGCCGCACATGCTCACCGATCGCGGCGTGTCGCTTTGCCGCATCGAGCAGAAGCCGGGCGAGTTCATTGTGGTCTTCCCGCGGGCCTACACCTCCAGTCTGGCCACCGGCTATGTGGTCTCCGAGAGCGTCTACTTTGCCACCATGTCGTGGCTGGATTTGGCCAAGGATGATTTCAAGGTGAGTGCAGTATTGCATCCAGTGAGGTCATTTCCTCTTTTTTCCCGTCATATTTGGCTTTTTTTTTTAATTTTTGAAACGGCAGGCGGCAGGATTTCCAGCTTTATTTTTTTTTTTAGCAAATTAAAGGACCTTTTTTTAAGGGGGAAAACGCACCGAGAAATTTTTTGTTTCGATTTTTTAATTCATTTTCTTAAAGATAAATATCTTAAAAATGTCTGGTCCAAGTTTCAAATCAAAATTCGGAAAAATGACAAAGTTGTAGTCGAAAATGCATGCCTTCGTTCAACGTGCACCAAGCCATTGACAAATTTTCGAAGGCTTTTTTCTCAAAAACATGTTTTTGAAGTTGGTGCGCATCAAATTTCGAAAACTAATGAACCATTTGACTTGAAATTTTCTGTGGTTATTCTGTGGTTTTTTTTATTGAGAAAATAAAAAAATTTTTTTTCTCGAATATCGCAACTTTTAGTTCAAACAGCCGCCATTTTGTCAAAAGTCAATATTTTCAAAATCCCGTACGATGAAGACTGGATTATGCTGTCCAGATTAATAATCTGTTTGGTTTTTTGATTTGGATGATTACAATTGAAGCAGGAGTGCGCACCGCGGTGGTCATTTTTTTTACAGGACTAGACGGGCCAAAGGATAACTCTGCGAATATTTAATATTTTTCAATTAAAAAAATATGAAATATTAGTTGGAATGTGTGTTTATCATTTAAATAAAAATTGGTTTGATTACTTCTATAGGTTGCCTGCTACAAATTTTACAAAAATGGCCTTTTTCGGGCTTTTCGGTGCGTTTACCCCCTTAAATATACAATTTACGACATTTTGAGGGATGTTTGAAATTAGTTTGATAGTTGAAATGTTAAAAATGTATTTCTATCGGCACACTTTTCAATTACCAGATAGCAATCACCTGATTAACCACAGTAGTCCAACGAGTTTCAGAGACCTTTTACTTAACCCTTACCGGCACGGTGGTACATACCTATGTACCACTCAGATTTTTCATGTTTTT
>JAEIHY010016305.1:0-45107 GCA_018904565.1 Drosophila tsacasi
GGATACCACGGCAACAACGCTGCGTATGCGCAACAATTAGATGACACAGATCCACTCAACGACAGGAGCTTACAAGCGCGATAACAGTTAACAAACGGAGCTAATCCCATTCAAGCCACCCTCCCAAGATACCCAAGACTACGAGACTACAGGAATACGGGACTACAGAACTTCAGGACTACAGGACTTCAGGACACCCCGACACAAGGACAGTTAGCATCGCGCCGTGCGCGTCGCGTCTATTTGTTGCGCAAATATTTGCGATGGCAATGCGAGCGACAAACATAAATACGTCGCACGTCTCCTGGCAAATCCTTGGCCATTTAGCGCCAGCAGTTGACCCTCCACCATCCAGCAGTCTCCTGCGAATCCTTATATAGCTGGGCAAATGGCATTGGGATTGGCATCCTTTTGAGCTTTGCCAGACGCCGCAAATGAAGCGCACTTCGGCGTGCTTTCGGCGAGATAAGCAATTGGCACACTGAGAGAAAAACAAAACGAAATTGGAAAATGTTACTGTACAAAATCAGATATTTCAAAAAGTCCAAAAATCCCTAGAGATTTTAAAATATTCTTATCAGCAGAAAAACTGTCAAATTACTATTAAGGCAAGTCTTTTCGACATGTTTCCCTTGACTTCTTTATAAAATTTATCTAAAACAGTATTTTAAATAAATTTGTAAGAAACTTCGCTTAATTTAATCAATGTAACTTTAATTTTAAATGCATTTTTAACACCAATGCAAGTCAAAAACAATTGAATGCCATTTCTAATTAAAAAATACTTGCAATTAAATTCAAATTCAAACTGTAGAATGATTTTCCTTCAGTTTTTCACTACTAAAGTTTTCTAAAATACCTTATTATATGATATATGTATATAGCAATTTAGCTTATTCCAATGAATAGCCCATTTAAATGCCATTTGAAACAATGCCATTAAAAACAACTTAATTCCCATCACGGATAGATACAAAATTTTTTCTCTGTGTGCCATTGCTGATATTGGTGCTGCTGTGGTTGCAAAGCGTTTTGAGACCTCAGTGTTTGCCATTTGCCCGCTCTATCAGCGCATGACATTTGACAGACGCACAAGCGACGACGACGACTGCCCGTCGGACAGACGCTTCTGTTTGCCCTCTGTTTATGTTTTGCCATTGATAGCAAATGGGATTCGAAGCGTGGCGGGAACCAGAAGTTCCTATGAAAATCGCAAGACACAAAAACTGAACCGTTTGTGTTTTCGTTTCAATGCAAAGCGTTTTACTCTCTCCCTCCGTCCTGCACTAATTTTGAACGATAATTGCTGGCACCGCCTCCCTCTCTCGCATTCTCCCCTGTATGTTTGTTCGATTTTTACTCTACTTTCGTTGACACTATCTGTATTCGTTTGTTCCTTCCGAAGGGAAAGGAACTCTGTTGTTTTTATTTGTGCCAAGCCACTCTTCGGCATTTGAAGAATCTAAGAATATCATTTTTTATGTTTTTCCTTTTTTCAACATACCTTATATAAAAGTATATTAATAGCTATAAAATTGATTGTAAGAAAGCCAAATGCTACAACCAGAAATATACTGAAATTTATGCGAATCTGATTGGATAACTCAAATGCTGCGTAGCTGCAACAGTCACAATTAACAACTACAATCTAATAACAATCCAGTAACAACAACTATATAGATGGCACTGAACAAGAACTACAACTATTAACAACAACAACAACAACCAATCACAACAACAATAATCAACAACAACCTACAACAACTACAACCATACTCTACCCCTCTCTCTTCTTGCTAACCTCAAATTGCAGTAAGAATATTGGGCATGGACGAGAAACTGCATCAGAGAATCTTCAATGATAATTTGGCCCTAATTGATACGCCCCTAATAGCAATGGGCACCGGCTCTGGTTCCGGCACGGTCACCACTTCCGGCTCCGGCTCCGGATCCGGCCTGGGCTTATCCGGCAGCTTTAACTATCCGGGCTCGATGCACGGCGTGCCCAGCTATCCGTTCAATATAAGCGGCTTCCATCAGCGGCACATGGCAGCGGCGGCTGCCGATAATGAACCATTCGATATCATAGATACGGGCTTCGGCTATGGCGGAAACGGAAATACCGGTGTTTACTACCAAAGTATGTGTACACGTATTAGCATGAACGTAATCCATAAATAAAACAAGTCCACGAGTCCAACCAACCAAGCAAACAAAAAAGATATATATGAACAGAAAATTAAAACTAAATCAATTTTTAAAAGCAGCAATTACATGCAGAAAAAGCAAATCCAGATTTGTGTGTGTTCAAACTCCTAGAACTGATTAACAGGCAAAAAAGTCCGTTTGTTCATTTCGTTCGTTCGTTCACCGTTTAGATAGATTTTTGTGGATTTATTTATGATTTCCGTTTTGTGTCGTCTCCCTGTAACCAAAAAAACACCCCGTGTTGCAGGTACATTTTTCGAAATACAAAATAAATCAAATTCATTCAAATTTTTGCTTTTGTGTTGAAGGTGAATATATGCATATATATATAAATATAAATACAAACAATTTGGCGCGATCCGTACGCCACTTGGCTTTGTGCATAATTTTTGGCAATCGCTCTTTCAACCTTTTTATATAAAAAAAAAACGAAAATCCAACGAAATCTAAGTATAGTTACAACTACAAACAGTTTATACATTACAAATTCTATACATATATAAATATTTACATTTATCTCGAACTATTTTAACTGCTTTTGTGTTTCAATTCAATTCCTTTTACGTAGCTTGCCATTTGTTTTGAGAGTTTTTTGAAATTTTCTTACGAAAAAACCCAAGAAAAACAAAAACAAAAAAAATAAAAACAAACAATTTGCTTCCAATGCGTTTAAAACAATTAAATCCTTACTATGAATTTTGTTTGACATTTTGTTTATCTAACAGAAAAATCTAGAGAATACTACAAGAATATAGAATTGTGTACAAGTTGTGAATATTTTCGATACTAACTATTTCCTACGTTATGTGAGCAAAATGAAAACCCTAAACAAAACCAAAAATTAAACAAAATTCATTTAATTTCTTTCCTAAAATATATACATAAAGTTAAACAAAAAAACAATCAAATTTTGTTACATTCAATTCAAGCACACTTCTTCAAATTTTTTCCAACGCACCCAGTTTTTTGAATCCAAACAACCAAAAACATAACAACTAACCCAACGTCAAAAGCGTTTTCGATCAAGTTTTTTGAGATCCTCCAAGTCATTCCCCTCTCAAGTGCAAACATCATTTGTGTCATACAAATTATACATTCAACTCCGCATTCTCAAGTTCACCAGCCATCGATTTCATTGTTTCATACAACAAAGCCACCGAAAAACATCAAGAACTTCTTCCGTGAGAGACGGCGTACTGAAGCTGGACTTTTTATTGAATATATAATATATAGCTTAAGGGTGAAATTCCGCCAAAAGAATATTGCCCCCAAAGGGAAAACATACAAACTTTTTTTATTAAGGCATTTTTGTTCGCTGCCCGACTTTTCTGTTTGGCTTTTTCCGTGTTCCATTTGAAAATCGACTTATTTGCATTACCTTGCCTTATTTGAAGCATAAATTCAGTTTAATTCCCCCAAAGACCACAAAAAAAAAAACACACACTCAGCATAGTACAGAGACCCCAGTAAAGTATGCCAAAGAAACACACATTCTCACACAGTCGTCAGAGAGCATCGGCTATACTAAATCATGAGTCATGAATCCCCATGTTGGGACCTCAGAAAACCCAAAAGATACATCCGAACTCACTTTTAAATACACACAACCACACAGGAGTTAGAGTATCGTTGCCGATCCCCCCCCTAAAAACAGAATATATTTTTATCAGTAGGTTTGGTAGTTTTTAAAGTCGAAACCAATAAATAAATAACAAATAAATCCATTCCTCTCATATACATATATTTATATATAGAACTTAGTTGTGTTTTGCCAGCCCTGCGACCCTGTGACCACGCCCCGAAAACGTTGAAAGTAATGCCCCCAATTCCCATAATTGACTCTCACTCTCGAATCTTTATCGTTGTGCCTATCTACCCCGGATTCCAGTAATAGGCAATAAACAAATTTGTGGAATATTTGCATTTAATTTACGTTATTTATGTGCATTTTTGTTATTTTGATTTAATAATTTCAATCGTTTTTTGTGCCGTTACGAGGAGGAAATGTCTGCGGGGGTGTGTTGGGATTTTTGGAGCAACGCTTTATGATTACCAATTGAAACTGAAGAGCGAACTGAAAGTTGGTTAATTAAAATGCAATCGATAGCGGCTGTCACCCGAACCAACCGGCGGCGGTGATTGATATTCAGAATGATGCTCATATACCCTCTCCATTGACGGGTATTCAAAGTAATTGAGTTGTGATTAGGCCTTCAGTTAAACGGTAAATACAGCTTCGACAATACACATATATTTTACCTGGGGATTCGTAAATAAACAAGCCAATTGAGAATGAATAAGCGACTAAAAACGTGTATAAATAAATGAAATTAATTAAGACCATCCACTGGCGAATGTGGACAAACAAAGGCCGTCCATAAATTTAACATTTTAATTAGTTCTAAATGCGATCCACTCTCGATATGTGTAATCAGCGATTTGACAACTCATTTCGACGAGCATCTGGATGACTGAGAGCTCTAACCAAACCCGAATTGGGTTAAAACAGCTAATGCAATCCGCCAGATAGGTTGGGGACAGGCGACACCGCCGCTATTTAAAGTATATATATATTGTTTTTTTTTTTGTGTGCCAGTGCCAATTGCGAATGGAATATGCTATAGCATAGAGAAAGGGTTTCGCAAATTGAAAACTAATGAACTATTTCAAACATTTTCTCTACGCACCTCCGCTGCGGTCACTATTGACCCATCTGCCAACGATAAATCCCAAATCAACCAACTCCCCCGGGCAACATTTGCTCGATGCAAAATGCAAATGCAAATGCGACTGACACACTTGGGCACGTTTTCGGCCGGCTGCAGGTGGTCAGGATGTCGAAGTTGACCTCTCAACGGAAATAATCAAGCAACACTTTCAGGTGAGTGCAAAGAAAAGTCCCCGAAACGAGGCATGGACAATGCAAAAAGCAACTCACACAATTTGCAGCTTTTATGAGGGCACTGAGAAAAATATACAACAATTTAATCATATAAAATAAAGATAAAACATTGCCGGCTTCTGTGATAATATTAATTTTTTAGTTTACAGAAATCACTAGTATACTGTATTTATAGTATAGTATTTTTAAGGCGGTTTTCAGTGATTTATTTTTTAAATATAAATACTATTTCATGAATAATCCTTACAGTTCTTTTCTCTCTCTGCTCTTATCCCCCCTTAGAGTACCTGTCACACGGCATTGGACACTTGCCGGGAGGATCCGTCCTGCTCCTCGTCCCTGCAACCGATGCTGATGCACTGCGAAATGCACCGGTGCAATCGCAATGCGTGCATGTCCTCGCTGCAGGCCTTCTACAAGGGTCCCCACGAGGACCTCAATCTGGACATTGCCTTTTGTCTATGCAAGTAAGTGGCTGGCCACCGGCCGGCAGCAAGCAAACCCAAAACCCAAAACCCAAACCAACCCAAAACTGAGCCAAACCCCCATTGTTCCGCCGCAGGAAAACTGGCAGCAGCCAGCAGAACGCCAATCGGCACGACATGTGCATGATTGCACAGGAAAAACTGCATCCAGTGTGCGCACAGCGACCGCCCGATAACAGTAATCCGGCCAGCTCCAATGGCATTTACTACCATCCGCCGCCCGCCTGTCACGTGGTCGCCGACAGCTGCAAGGAGGACCGCGAGTGCAGGTGGGTCATAATTCAAAAATTGAGCGAAAAGCGTTCAGTGTTCAGCGTTCAGCGGAACCGGAAATGTACGCAATGCAATGTATACTTTCCGGGCATGAACGGGCGCTTTTATGGAAGCTATAAAATGGGTGTTCTAAAATTACATTCAATGAGCTACTTATAGTACTCTGTATTTTTACTTATAGGAGTTAAATAAATAATATCTCTTACACAAAGTAGATTAATAAAAATAAATTAAATTGAAGTTTTTTTTTCTATTCAAAATGGTAGCCAACGTTTTCCTTTTATTCTTATAAAAGCTGTAAAATTTGTATTTTAAAATTACATTGCATGAGTTAGTTATGGTTTATTGTATTTAATTTCAGAAATGACTTCTAAGAACAAAAAAATATATACATATATTGCACAGAAAATAGTGTAATATTAAAAGTTAGCAGCTTATAAAAGTGAATTTTGATCTATTAAAAATGGGTATCTTGCTTGTAAAAATTTATAACCTTCCTTTTTTTGTTGAAATAAATTCAATATTAAATAAAATCAATAATATCTAAATAAATATAATACCTATCATATAAATACCTTACGTTCATAAAACCCTTGAAAAGGCGTCAATAATTATCCTACAATATTATACACTGCATTTGGCACTTAAAAAATTGCACTGCATACGTTTATATAGATTTTTAAGGATATTTAAACCCTTAAGACCTAAAGTACACTAAATTCTCGATTTTTAATATTGGTAAAACCTACATAAAAAAAAATGTATGACTCAATTTAGCTTTATATTTAATATATTTATTTCTAATAACCTTATGAAAACAGTTTTCAATCACCGTAATTGCCACATACTCGCACTGGTGTATTATTTTTCAACTTGCCACCAATTCAATTAAGCGAAATTGGATTTCCCAGACTAAGACTCACGCTCGCGTTGATATTGAATTAGAGGCGTTTAGCCACGGCAAAGTCTGCGAAAGCCGCAACTTTGATGGCACTCAGCCGAACTCGTTAAATTGACACGACCTGGGTGCTCCGGAATTTTGTAGTTGCCAGCAAGCGGGGCATAAAATTACCACTTTGCCAAAGGCATCTCCATCTCTCTATATCCTCTCAATCTCCCCTACTCAGAAAAGCCTGAGCAGCAGCCTGAGCCGGAGCTGAAGCTGAAGCCAAAGCCAGATCCGGAGCCAGAGCTCTTCATTAAGCCAGAAAGCAACAAGAGCAGCAGCTAAAACTTGCAGGCCAGACCGCGTGAATGTGTCAAACACAAAGTTAAGTTATAAATACGATGCAGCACCCTCATCCTCGAGCTGTCATCTCGGCTGCACATGCTTAGAACGGATTGTTGGGAAGGAGTTTGGGAGTTTGGGGAGCTTAGGGCGTTGGGGGTGGGCTTGTTTCGTCGTGTTTGTTTGTTTGTTGTCATGTTACGGCTGAACGACCGCAAAGTACGTGGTCGTTGCTGTGGCTGTGGAAATTAATTGCCTTTTAAGTGAATCGCACTTGCTTTGGTAAACAACTAAATTGGACTAATGACGCTCATTTTGTATGCTGCAGCAGATGCCTGCTGCCTGCTGCCTGCTCTCTGCGAGGAGGGTGCAAAGTCTGGGCAACGTGTGGAGCGCTTATGTTGACTTATTACGTATACGACGCGTTGTGCACCAACACGTGCCTGCGCCTGAGCCTGTAAGGGGTGGCTGCAACGAATGCTCATTTGTTTGGCTGCCATCGAAGTTGCAGCACTCTGACGTCTTAAACTGCACTTTGTTGGCCGCGTGCGTCAATTCATATTTGTAGGCATTATGGAACCCATAAAGGGCAACTAAATCTCAATGATTACGTCAATTGTCAACAGAGATGACTTGCAAACTTGCAGAAGACTTCTCAAGGGTAGCGGAAGGCAGAAAAAAATCAAAGGTATTTAAGAACATCGCCTTGGGAATTATTCATTCAGGAATATGTTCATTCAAGGATAAAACATGCCAAAGCCCAAGATAATCATTTTGGAATTACCACACCGTGAGATATGCATACTAAACTTTCTGCACCTGACCTGTAGCCACAATTAGGAAACATCCCATATCCCATCGCCTTGTGACGATAATCAGCAATTGAAATATTACGCATACGTCGCATGGCCTTTGACCAAAAATCCCCACTCGAATCCTGGGCCTCATAAATTTTAGCTGCTCTGATGATGCGACAGCAAGACGATGAAATGCAGTAGATTGTCAAGAGGGAGAGCGAAGAGTAATGCCAGCACAAATTGGCCGACATCAATCTCAGGTGAGGGAGAAGCTGCAGTGCAGTGCCGGCAACGAGACACTTATCACCATCACCGAAGGACCTGGAGAACCGGAGGAGCTGCATCTACATCTGCAGCTAACTGGCGCATGACGGACACGAAGACTTCAGCCAGTGTCAGGGAAATGGAAATGGGTTTTGGAGATGGCAGCTTCTCTTAGAAGCTTACTTGGGTTTTACGAGCCTGCTTATGAGTACACTGTAAAAAGCACATAGCAGGAAATGGATTTACTAGTTCACAGAAATGAATACAATTTTTTAATGAAAGGAATATATAGAACATATATGAAGCCGGTTCAGAGCTTTGAATATCACCAGAGAAAATTATATTTGATAATTGTAGAAACAAGCTTCCGATAAATGTTGCTTTCTTTATAAAATTCGTATATAAAATAAAGACTTTGAGTGTATTTTAACTGGAAACCGTATCTGCTTTCTCTATCTCGTTGCAGACTCAAGTTGGAGTATTACGAGCAGGCATGTGCGGTGGACAGCGTGACCAAAAAGTGCGCCGGCAGACCGAGCGGCTGTCGAACGGCAATGATTGGTATACTGGGCACTATGCTGAGGACGACCTGTGCCTGCCAGGGAACTGATCCCCAGCACTTGTACCAATGCGTGGGATGGCGGCGCCTCCTGTGGATGAATCCATGTGTGGGTAAGTCTCAGGCACTCACTTAACAGGGGAATGCTCTCAATAAATATATAGAAGAAGAACAATATTTAATAAAATTATTTGAGTTTAAAAATTAATTAACTAAAATTATTTTTCACTCTAAAAATATTTTATTTCCCCCACCAGTTGAGGCTCAAAAGGATTTCCATATGAAACGATTAGCTGAGCTTGGTTTTCTTACCACCACAACAACGACAACAACCACCACGACGACCACAACAACAACGACGACGACACGGGCGCCACCGCCTCCACCTCCACCGCCGCCCACCACAACGCCAACGACGACAACCAGTCTGCAGCCGAAGCAAACGCCAAGGAAGCCGGCAACGCACATCTTCAAGGACATGTATGCGGTAAGTATGCCTACTTAGGCATCTCAGGCTACTCCCCGTTAGAGTCCTAATTGCCCAATGCGGTCAACTAGTGGCCGATTTGATCCGATCCTTAGTATTTGGCGTTGTGTCCACCTTTAACAAGCATCAACAACAGTTACCTGTGGGAAATTCTCCCACCGCAGCCTTCCCTTTATTAATCCTTGGTTGGTTCGTCAGTCCATCGGTTCGCTTTCTGTGTTTCCCAATCAGCACTCAATCAGTGGCTCAAAAAGGGGGCGACGAGCGGGCGTGGCTGTTCTGGGCTGAGAACGGCAAAGCGGACAATATGCCACACAACATGCCAGGTCAAACCAAAGTCCACATCCCGGATTCTGTTCTGGTGATGGTCACTGGAGCTGACACTCGAAAAAATATTATGCTTATATTCAAACGGTTAAAAAATATAGATCATTTAATTAACTAATTATGCATTAAAAAGTGAAAGGAGTTTAGAACAAATTTTTTTTAACAACTAAACTATTAAAAATTATTATGTATTCATAATTAAAGTGTTATAAAAGTAAGCAGACCTTTTAAATAGCATTAATTTACAAAGTAAACAATTTGGTGCATCTATCTTAAAAATAAATATTTAAAAATGACGAATCTAACTATAATTATAAATATTTCTTTTGCCATAATACATACAATTATTTGTGATTTGTCTTAATATAAAAACGATAGAGCTCATTTATTTTTTTTTTTAAGAAATAGCTGATAAATTGAGAGTTAACAAATTTAATACAATACTAATACTATTTATCTTATTATTGGCCCATAAACTAAATATAAAAAATAAATAGTTCATAAATAGAAAGTCTAAATATATATATTTTTTTACCATTTATTTTTTAATTGTTTTATATATTAAAAAATGTTCTTCAGTCTCAAAAATACATTATATATTAGAAATACTTAAGCTTATTAAATATTCTTACTGTATGGGCTATACAATATCATTTTTCGAGTGTGGAACAGGGTCCGTATCCTCGTAAATTTCTGTTTCTGTTTCTGCTTGTGGCCCAGTTCCTCGGCTGGGCAAACCGACAAAGCAATCAATTTCTGTGACCTGCAGCAGCTACTGCTGCTGTTGCCTTTGCAGCGGCGGCAGCAAAAAGATTAAGTCCCCCTTCTCCCTTAAAAAAAAATATACATATATCCGTATTTTTTTCAAACTCTTTAACATCCCTTTTTCTCCCTCCCGACAACTAACAACAACAATAATAACGACGAACAATTGCAACAATGAACCGCAAAAACCACAAAAAATGCAAATAAATAAATAAAAATGTGGAAAAACAAATATGAAAAAATAAAAATAAATATGCAAAACCCTGCAACAAAATTGAAAAACCACGAAACGCTCAACCAAACCGTAAAAAAAAAACAATGGCATGGGAAAATGTTGGGGAAAACGGCAGCCAAAAGAGAAATCAGAGCCGGCATCGGTGGAACACAATTATCTCGATCTGCCCGATTCAATCCCGCTGCCCAGCGTAAATGTCGAGAGCGGCGGAAATGGCGGAAATGACGATTATCACAGCGGCAACAACGGCAACGGCAATGGACACGGAAATGGCAACGGTAACGGCAACGGCGGCCGACGTAAAAATAACGGAAAGGGACGCGGCGGCGGCAGCAGCAGTATAGATTTCGATGATCCAGTAATTTTCGACCCAAGGGAAACAACGGAATTTGTGGGCATCAGCATCACGGATCCGGTAACCACAACAACCACAACAATGGCGACCACGACAACAACACAGCCGCCAAGTAAGTAAATGCAAGTGGGTAACAAATTGGTCCGTCCACTGAGTTGGAATCGCTGAGCGTCCAATTGCGGTCATATCTGTCCGAAAATTGTGCTATATATTCGACTGACTCTTTTGATTATGAGAGCTCGTGCGGAGGCAAGGTCTCATGTGTGGCATCTAAAGTTGACTTCCGATTAATAACAATTAGATGGTACTTACACTCGACGAAAAATCGAAGAGGTTTTTCTCGGTGTAAGTAATTTTACTTACTTTACATTCTTAAATATTTTGATTAACAAATGGTACTTCTATAAATTAAACGCCAATCTAGGTATCATACATAAAAGCATCGTATTCTTAAATGAAAAATGGAAATATTTTTGATTTAGAACAGTTTATTTGTAACATTTAATATTTTATTCTCTCCTCTCTTTACAATAATCCCGCGTATCATCAGTATACAAAATTTGATTTTCTAGGCGGTTATGATACTAGTTCCCCAATTGAAGGTTTCATTAAAACCTTGACAAAAGTATTAATAGAAATATCTAAAGTTAGTATCACTATCAGTTTTGTGGTTAGCTTCAAGTTATTTATTACTTTTAACAATATTTCCAAGGTCCTGCATCATCAGTATCCAAAGATGACTTACTTATGCGGTGGTTATGATACTTCTTTATAAAATACAGATTTTTTTAGAACAATTAAAGATATCAAAAGTTTTCATGTTGAAAAAAAAAACAAAAAATTGTCATAATTCTGTTGTAGATTTTTAAACTTTTTGTTCAAAAATTCCTAAATGATAAAATTTAATGCTTCCAGTCCAGCTTTTTTTATCGTAATAAATGTTGGTCTTATATTTTTTAGATCTATCTATTTTAATTAATTTTATTCATTACCATTTACGTTAGAAGTGCCTTATACGACTTCTTCCTCGCTTTTCGGTAAAACTTTAAGATGCGGACAATATACAACAATAAAAATTTTAATTAATGAATCAGTATCATAACCGCTTTAGTTATGGGTTATTTATTAAAAATAATATAAAATATAAATAAACAAAATAATAAAAATAAAAAATCCTTTATATCTCTCTCAAGTAAAGCCTGGAAATATTAAAATTTCTTCATTACAAATTTCAAATTTTTTTCCGTGCATACAAACCTACAAACCCACATCACTCTTCCCATTTTTATACATTTGGGCATCGTTTCCGTTTTGAAGTTTTCAACATAATTGATGCGGTGACTGCGGTTGTTTGGCTAATTGAAAGCATAACTCAGCGCCGACCGTGATTATTATTTTAATATTTTGTGCGCAAATCATTTAAAATTCAGTATCCGCATTGGTCATCCCACGCGCACACACACACTGGGGGCACAACCGGAAATGAGTTTGTTTTCGGCTGATGTGGCAATTATACGGGGAAATGTATGCCCCATGTAAAGTCCGCTGAACTGCCGCAGAGTCTTGGGATCCTAGGACATGGCAAATCCGATTATGCTTTGAATGCCAAGCGCACACATAACATATCACTCGACTGCATTGTGATAATACTTCCGTTGTTTAAAAGCTCCTGCCGAGGACATCGTTTATTGTCCATTCATTTATCACAGGGGCTCCGGGGCACACAGTCTGTGTTTGCAAACATCATTAAAAATGTAAATGAGTTTGTTTGTTTGTCCAGTCCGTCAGTTTGCCAGTCAGGCAGTCAGTCAGGCAGACAGTCAGGCTGCCATCCCGTGTGGTCAGCTCGTCCGGTGTAATTATTTAGACACTTGGGACATTTGGCTTTGAATTTTGCATGAAATGTTGCTGGCCCGCAGCTGAACCTGTTTGTGTCTCATCTATAATTGATTTTGCTCCTGCCGGGAGCTGGATATTTTAAAACTATATTTAACTATTGTAAACTACCGGCTGCCGTATGCAGGCTTCAATTATTTATGTGGATTTTATAGCTGCCTTATTGGTAAAGTTTTTGCTAGAATACGGATTTTGATTAGGGGGCCAGGCCCCAGGTGCTAGTTAAGTCACATCCTGCCTGTTTAAAGTGCCCATCGGTGGTAATTAAGTGCGAAAGTCAGGTCTGGGTCTCGAGTGTGCAAATGTGTGCTACATAAACACTCACACACGCGGAGCCCGGGAGAAACTTTTCGGGGCCCAGGAAAAAGTCGTAATGGCGTTGATGACATGATGAATGCTCCACATGAGTGGCGGACATCCGTTATTTTGGGGCACGAGTGGCAGGGTGAGGTGCGTGAGTTAGTGTTTGTGTCAAGACCATTTTCCACAAAGGCGGCAACACTTGAAGCCACAAAAACATGAGTGGAATAGTCAACATTGTCCGTCGAGTGAAAATTAAGTTTAATCAAAGGTGTTAAACTGGTTTACGGCAGAGCTTTCAGTGTCGACAAATTGGTTTAATGAATTATTCCATCAATTATGAAGTGGCTCTGGAAATTTAAAACGATTTTATTTGCAGGAAACTGTGTGGTGCAACGACCTCGTCAATCCGATCAACTAATTCGTGAGGGCAGCAGCAAGCGGGTAAGTAAATTATTGGCCATATCAAAGGCCTTAAGTGACATAATTTGAATATAAGCTGCCAAAAATTGCATTTATTTATCAGCCATATTTAAATGAAAGCCAAATATAAGTGCAAATTAATATTTCATTTATATGTGGGCCGGGATTTGTCCGGAAAATGCTTTTTAGCGCATTTACATGAGTAAAAGTTAAGCCGGAGAAAAATGGCTAAAAGTTGATAATGGAAAATACGTAGGAAAAGCTGCACGTGTTGGCACGTTTTTGTTTGTGCCATCATTTAATTATGGCCACACCGGGTGTATACGTAATGTACCCTCACAATGCAATTTAACGTTTTCCCTATTCAACGCCATCTCCTTGCGGGCAATTTCTTATTTTTTTTCTCAACCTTTACAGATCTACTCCTTGGACGACGTGGAGTGCAGCGAGCTGTGCAGCTGCGGCGACTCCCTTACCCTCACCTGCCACGCCCTCTGCGTGCCCTTCGCCCCCTGCCGCACCGCCCTCGCCTTCTACAGCCACGCCTCGCCCGCCTACCAGGCGTTCCGCGGTCGCTGCCTCTGCTACTCGGGCCGATTCATCTGCATGAAGCCGCCGCTTGGGGAGTACATTCTGCCAGGTGAGTTGGCTACATATCCTTGCTATCCAGGCTGTCCATCCGTCCAGCTCTCCCTCTGTTGCTCCTGCCCTCCTGTGGTATTACGGTGGCGTGTCGAGTTCGCTGTGCGTTAAGCACTTAGCGATTATCGCCGGCGACAGGCAATGACGAGGCGGGGCTGTCAGGTGGAATGCAGCTGCAATTTTGTGTGCGCCGCAAGTAAAGGAAGCCGGCGGGAATCCGCACTTGAAGAATTTAAGCCAAGTTTATAGGTTTATAGGAGACTTTATAATACTTTTTTATTTATATTTATTTTCAAAACTCTTTGAAAGGAATCATAAAATATCCAACAAATTTTTACTTTAATTTACCATTAACCTAAAAAATTCCATTGCAATCATTAGACTCACTTTAAAGGCGTTTTGAGCCTCTAGTGATTTCCGGAGTAAAATTTTCTAGACTAGTTCGAATTTTAAATTCTCTTAAAACTGTAAAAGATTTAAAGAAAGGATTGCTCTGCAAGGGCATCTCGTGGCTTTGCTTTAAGGCCTTTTGTCAGGACACCTTCTCGGGCGTTGAGGAGCCACTTGAGGGAGCGTATTTGACACAGAAAAAGGAACCATTGTGGCAGCAGCAAGGTTGCATGGCTCTTGTCCACTTGCCACTTGCCACATGGCACTGGCACTTGCGTGCATTTTTGTGCGCGGATTCCGCAGTAAATTACGTTTGCTGCAATTGATGTGGCATTCGCTACATTTTTCGTCCTTTCTCCCTACTCTTTGCAGGTGGGGTGTTCCTGCTTCTGGGCTACAGTGCCGCCGACGAGGCGCTGCTGCGTCCACACACGAACCTCGGGGTGCAGGATGCCGTGCGTGCCCTGCAGCAGTACGTAACCACATACATCGATAATCAGGTAAGCCGCCCCGCCGCGGGTTCGCCACGGTCGAGCGAACGCATAGTAAAGTATGTCCGGGCAATATATATTAATTGCATTCCATCACCTCTCCGTTCAGACGCAGTGCACCCTCACGCTGTTCAATATGACCGAGGAGAACATAATCATTGCTGCGCGTCTGCCCCACGATGGCAAACTGAAGGATATTGAGCTGCTGCGCAAGGAGAAGGTACGTTGAGATGCCGCAGGCACTTCATACACAAGCACAAAGAGAAATTCCATCACTAAAAATCAAATAATTAAAAGGTTAAACCCATTGAATGCTAAATGGCTTTTTATGACTAACAATATTTGACTTTAAATTATATTTTGTATAAAGTTAGTTCTTAAATCCCTTGGAAAATTTAAACCTATTTAAAGTTGCTTTCTAAACTTATCAGATTCGTAGTTACATTTTCTCTCTGTGCTAGCCCCAAGTTTACCAAAATCAATTTTCCCAAATAATCCAATCGACGATTATGGCTGCTTATCTGTCTGCCTGCAGGACGAGTGCACCGCGATACTGAAGACCATCAGTCATCAAATCAATAGCGAGCACAGCGAGCTCCAATCCCACCGACTGCTGAGCATTTTCAAAATGTCCGAAGTCGAGGTCATTTGGCCGGAGAGCACGAGTGCGGCGGCCCGGAGTGGACACGGCTCCGTCTGCCAGTTCGCCAGCGACGGTGGCTGCCACCGGCTGCTCTATGCGACGATGCTGGCAGTGGCCGCCTACTTCTCCAGCTGGACAGCGCTGTGTGTGAGCGATGTGTCTTGGACATGACAGCCGCATAGCGGGAGGATTAAGGCAAGGACAATTGCATAACTGTACGTAGTAGATACTCGTGGGGGAGCCCTCACACTGGAAGCGTGGAAGCGTGAACGCGGAGAAGGATAGCTATGTATAACTATAAACTATAATGATATGGTGCGTATTCTTAGGCGCCTCCCATGGCATAGCATAATCGTAATACTGTGTTGTATACATTTAGGGGCTAGTTCTGTGTTTTAGCTGCGATTATTGTGAAGCTTTGTTGTTGACCCTTGACGATGTTGCTGTCCCTTTTGATACGTGCGAATGTATGTGTGGACTAAGGAATGCAAAGAAACTTACATAACATATATAGGACATACGCGTACATAGAACTCAACTAGAATAATCTATCATTTAATGTGAAAACGGAAACTGCTGTCTACATAATAATACTGTTAGCAAATAGCGGAGGGCAAACTCGATAGTTGAATTCGACGTGAGAGTGTACATAGAAGGTATCAGCATTAAGTACTATCCGTAGCTAGTGTTTTATACGGTAAACAATACACATTTCTGCCACACACACACACAACACACACATTGCACACAACAATTAAGGCCCACTCATTGTTTAAGCTCTATCAAGTTCTTGGCTGCCCCAATTAATAAGGGAAAATATAAAACGCTTACGCGAGTGCATGTATCCCTCGGATATGCCGGCTTTCCCTCTTCATTTTTAATTACATTTTAACGCGAGATGGCCTTCTGTTGGGACAAACAAATAAAAGTCAGGGAAGCGAATGCTCATATGCAAATCGGTAATTTATTTCAAAGTTTTTCGTTTCATTCAGAGGCGCGAAAGCAATTACGGTTTCATTATCAATTATGCGTTCTGCATTTCGATTGTTCGCCGGGCAGCCACGGACGACCTCAACCTCGCCTCGTTTCAACAGGTTTCATTGCGAAATACTATATATGTCCCTCTGTTCGGTTCGCTGTACATACTACTACCTACCACTTTGGACTCCTCAATTGACGTAATTAAATACTAACAGTACATATCAATATGAACACCTAAACGAGTTTTACACGAAAATTCTTCTCGAGTCTTTTGTACATAATTCTTTATAACAAAAATAAAAACTATACATAATATTTACAACGATATACAACAAGTAAATACGAGCCTAAAGCAACCACCCAATGGAATATGGTATGAGATCCAAATTCAAGTTAGAAAAAGCGGCTAAGTTTAAATGTACATGGAACAAGACTTCAGTTGAGCCTTAAAGAAAACATGTAAACTAGAAACTATTGTAAATAGTAGGGGAGGAAAAAACAACATCTGAGTGAATGGAAAATCTATGAATATTGATGGAGTGTTCGATGCATACACACAACACACTCACGCACACACTTTACGCCTAAGCTTGACCATTTCGAATAGAGAAGAAGAAGGAAATTTGTAGCAGTGTAAAATGTGCACATATTGAGAATGGTCACAATCATGAAAAAATGTCTTCCTTAATGCATATACTCGGCGATATGTATTATGTTTATACACATAGAAAAAAAAAACAAGAATATATATATATAGGAATTACCTATACCTATACCTATACCTATACGATATCTGGCAAGACCCTGAGCCTGCGCTTCAGTTAGACGAAAGATAATGTAATATACACACCGAGGGCTTAACAATATCACTCTATCGAATATCGAAATATCCTTGCAAATTATAACACTGTTGACACGAATTAAGAACTAACCGCAGCATATCTAAGTCAAAAATATACCCCAAATAAATATAAATATATATAAATTAATAAACATACGTATGCGTAAAGTTATAAACGTTAGAGAGCATTGAAAACTACTTTAATAGTGTCTAGAGAAAGCAACGCTTTAACTTAAACCTAAACAGCGGCAGCAGAACGTGTGTAAAGTCATTTCTATTGGGAAACCTGCTTGGGAAATCATCTAGCTAAATATTAGACGAATTTAAGGCAAAACTTACCTATCGAGCAGCTCGTGTATCCTTAGGAAATAGGGGAAATTAGTGGAAATTGTCCGGGCTATTGAAATTCAGTTAATTTGCTATCCAATCCGTATCGGTTTATGGCCAACTGAAGCAGCTACTAAGTCGTTATATAGTTTCAAACCATATCAGTGACGGAAAAGTCGAGTGTATTGTTTCATCCCATCCCTTACCCCTCCATCCATCACTCGCACTCACTGGGTGCAGACAAAGCGTAGCTACAATGTAAAGTACCGTTAAAGAATGATGAAAAGACGAAAGGGAAATGAAGAAAATTACAAAATAGTCGTCGCATTAGTGTAAAAAGCAGGCAAAGGGCAAAGGAAGAAAAACTAGCATACTCAAATAGCAATCTGTAGCAAGGATAAGTATAAATTCCAGGATAGCAAAATCACAAATGCATAAATAGCAAATAAACGTAAGGCAGAGGGAAAACCATTGAAAATTATGCATGGGGAATTCATAAGAAAAGGCGGCGCACTTCAAGTTTAAAGCTGTAAGTTGAAACCTAAGCGGTAAACGATAAATATATATAAATAAATATACGATATGTTAGGGAGCATACGAGGGTGTGTATGTAAGAATGTGGGCTTTATGTTAGCGTATACAAAACAACCGAATTGAGGTACATGGATAAAGTTAAAATTAAATATAAAACACTATGGAATAAAGCAAAGCGAATGGCATATTTGTAATAAACACGAAGAACAAGAGCAATGTAAGTGAAACAAACAAGAAGAACAACAGCAGAAAATAAAGAAAAACAATATAACAAAAGTATAGACAGTAAAGATCGGGACTCATTATTTGGAACACTTGTTAATGGGTAAGTAAATACGTACAATAAATGAAGATAGAGTTCTTAAATCTCTGATTATGCTGGGGATTAGTCATCAGCTTTGTACCTATAATATTGTACTGTTTACTTTTAGATCGTTTTTTTTTTAAGTGTCAAAAACGTTAAATTTACATTCCACAACTTCGAAACAAATTATCATCTCTTGAACCTATAAAAATGTATTGCCAGCTTTAAGACACCTTTTAAAGAAAGTGTAAATCGCAAATTTAGTTGTTCATTATCTTTTTATTTAATTTAAGTTATTGAAATGTGGCCTTAATGTTTAAAGATATTACAAATATACGTGCTATATTGTACAAAAACATGTATACCTATTGTATTCTTTTAGACGCCGTCTAAACAGATTGCAAAATGCTTATTATCCTTTTCTTTGCTTACTTAATGACATTATTTTAGGAAATTTAAAAACACACGTTATTTCGGTTGCTTAATGGTTTAATTTTTGTAAACTATGCCCAAAAATAATACATTCTAAAAAAATCATCAGCAATGATACCTATAAAACTTATATAATATCCTTTTATTCCTTATTTTGCTTCGACTGTTTGGTTCGCAAATTTTTTAGGGGATTTCAAAGCCCAAGAATTTTTGTGTACTTAATGGTTTAAATACTTTTATTTTCCCAAATTTTATACCGACTGCTCGGTGCGAATCTTTTTGGGTCACATGACTCGCGATGCGCACTTCATTATTGACCCCCAAAACGCCTCCAAGCGATCGGCAACTAAGTATGTGACACTATCGAATGGAACAAAGCCACGGATACAATACAACACAATACCAGGGAGTGCCCTGGAAGATATAGGGGCGCTAACTACAAAGACAGCGCAATAAGGAGAAGTCCTTCTTGAGCGGCAAGCAAACACAAACACAGCCAAACACACACACATGCACATTCTCTCAGTGGCAGAAGAAAACAACAAACAAGGGCAAAAAGGCGGCAGCTGAAAAGCAAAATGAACTGGCTGAAAAGAAAAGCCAACCACACAATGCCTTTGTATGTGGCTGAGGGGGGCATGGAACAAAAGATGAGCCGAAGACAAAGACACTTGCTCAAGGCAACGCCGTTTCATGGCTTAAACTCAAGTTCCCTGGGAACCACTCGAATGCACTCCACACAGCCACACATCCACAGACCCACCCACCACCAGCAGAAACACACCCCGACTTGAACAACAAAGACTAAGGTCAATCATTGGAATTTTGCCAGTTAATTCGCATACAAAAGGCGGTGGCCCAGAAGAGAATGAAAATAACACGAGCTCCGCTCTGCTTTCCTTTTCACCATCCCCTCTGCCTCCCCTTTGACCTGCCACGCCCAGTGGCATGCTGAGTTCGGCATTTATACTTCCACTTAATTAGGTAATAAATGATTGAAGAAATTATGTCTAGACGTGAGGACAATTCCGATGCCTTGGCCGCACACACACAAGCACACACTCGGTGTGTGAATTCATTCCTGGCACGTGAGGGGTTAACATGTTGCGAATTTCCACACAATCACACACTGGGGCACACACACGCATAAATGACATCCATTTGAATAGAATTTGTATTTCATTCTCTTCGTGCTGCCCGTGATTTGAAAGCAGGCATAAATTGTAAACAATTTCTTTTTGATTCAATTTGTATAACCTGCTGCCGCTAAGTGGCAATGCTTTATACGAGACGTTTGTGCAGGGCATATGTATTTATTTCGCATTTTATATCGCATTCAGGGGAGAAACGATGCCTGAATAGCAAAACCGAGAGTGAAACGTAATGAATGCGGGGCAAACGGGGCGGATACGCGATGCGGGCTTTGCCAGTTCATTAATATGGTGCAAATATGCTGAAGGTCGATGATATGAGGCATGTATACTGTGTACACATCTAGGTACAGAAAGAAAAATATGATGACGACCGCGATAGTACACAAAAGGCGAAATTTAAAAATTTATCTAATGAAAGCGGCAGATATAATATTAAAAAACATTAATACTAGAGTAAATCCGACTCAAAGAACAAAAATGTAATAATGTTCTAAATAAGAAGACGTATTTTAATTGGATTTTGTTTAAATAAAAATAAAAATAAAATGACTATCCAAATTAAAAGATGTCTTCATAGATTGGGTTGTTGCAAGAAACAAATTTTATTTTGAAATGTTTTTGTTTAAAAAAAAACAATTAATTCTCATTGCATAACCGGCTCAAAGGACCAACTGAAAGGAAGCTCTAAATAAAAAGTTGTCTATTGGTTGAGTTTCTGTCTGAAAAAGACTTTAGTTTTCTATTTTTAATATCTTGAGGTTTTAATTTATTTTTTTTATATATTTTTTTTTTTTTATACATTAATATTTCTAAACAGAAAATTTTAGCGCAAAAATGAATGAACTATACAAATTCGAAAAATTAATGATATTTAATTTTAACCACACAGTATAAATTGAAGAAATGTATTTTTCTTTGTAAAATATTTTTATATTATTTATTTATTTAACAAAATTACATCTACTATACAATGCTAAACCTAATAAATTCGACGAGTTCTTTCTAAAGCGGACCTTCGAGTTGTATGTAAAATATATTAACTCACATATCGTAGTATTTTTCCCTCTGTACTGGGCCTGGCCGTTGTTGCACGCACATTTATCAGGCGGCAATGATTACGTGTTTGCCATTTTATTGCTAAAACTGTTGCGCCTCTTTGTCTGCTCCAGTAGTCAGTTCTCCTTCGCCCCCATGGCCCCTGGCCTTCTTTCTCCCCTTCTGCTGGGGTAAGTGGGTCTCTGTCTGTTTGTGACTTTGTTGCTGCTGCTGGCTTTGTTCTACTTGGAATTGCCTTTTATTTTGTGCTAATTGAAGTTGCTGCCATCATATTTTTTTTTTTACCCACACTCCCAGTCGCTCGCACACACACACACATGTCGGCCTGGGCTTTTATTGCCGCATCTATGTGTTGCCTGTTTTTGCGATTTTAATTAAAAACGTGTTTATAACAGCGCAAAATGCTGATGAGTGAGCAGAATCATATATTTCAAATATGGAAAGCATATAAAAAGGCAGGCTAATAAAAAGGCTAATAGTAAGTGCACGGTGTTGGTTCATTTGAAACGGCGCTAATTAATGACAATTTTCTGAATGGGCTTTAGTATGTACATCCATTTACTAGTTTATCCTCTTAGCGTTAAAGATTATCGTGGCACATACATACTCAAAAGGGGAATGTGAGCAACGCTGTAAATAAATAAAACCGCAGTCCATTCAACAATTTTTTCTTCAAGTGAGTTTTAATTGAAATCAAGAAAAAATTTCATTAATTGCCAAAGACGACATAAAAAAACCTACTTAAAGCCGAGACGAAATTCCTCTCGATGTGGCCTGAAAGAATGCAACATTTTTCGCTGCAATTTATTGCGAACACACACTCTTACACCCTCACACACCATCACACCATTTACACATTGCGAATTCCTTTGCATAACGCTGTGGGGAATGTATATTGCCAGGACGCTGAACGAAGAAGCTACGGCCGCAAGGAGATATGCGCCGCAGCAGCATCCACAGCTGGAGACGGCGCCGCTCCGCCTCAACTTCAGAATCAGCAGAAGCCACACCACAAAGAATTCAATTGAATTGATATTCAAATGCGCTTTGCCGGCGCTCTCACACTGAGAGGCATCCATTATTTGTCGATTTTACACATGGCACATGGCAAATGTAAGGGAAAAATGTACGACCTGCTGCATAAAAAAAAGGAGACGAATAAAAAGAAAGCCATGCATATATTGAGGTATTCGAGGGAAGTGCGAAATCCCAGTTCTAGTTTTCATTAGTGCATTTTCACCCACTCCCTCGACTCGGTCCCGGCCAATGATCAGTGAGCCCTTTTTGATGGCTTCGATTGCTCCGGCGGACTGCAAACTATTTTTGTGCCATTTGCCAAAAAAAAAAAAAAAACGGAGAACCAGCACCTTTGGCCCCAGCGAATGCAACAAAACATGGCCAGGACTCCGAGGAGCTGCATTTGCATAACTCGCTTCCCCAAGGAACGAACAGTAGGGCTGCTGAATTGGAGAAAGCTGATGCACTGCAGAAAAATATATATTTTTGAGTTTGCCTAATAATATTAAGTAAGGAACTAACTTTGAAAAACTCTGGTTTCTAATCAGGCCATCCGGCTCGAAGGACCAATCTTTTGGGACGATCTAAGCAAAAAGCTGGCTCGTTGGCTTCAGTTTTTAAAGCAATGTATTTTCTTAAACTTTTGTTCCCAGTGCATTATCAAAGACAGATAGACAGGCTGAGGCTCAACGTTCGATGCGCGCCAGACAAGCAGCCAAGTGCAGAAATAACACAAAATAGATGGCGATGCGATGGGGAAAATAATAGGAGCGGAATGGGAACAAAAAAAGGGAGAATATGTATGCATTCTCCTTACCAAGAACGTATACGTAGAAAAAACTGCTAAGGAGCCAAATACTCGAACATTTGCAAACGCGGCAAAGTAGCGAAAATTTGCAAATTGATTGCATTCCTGTGCCTGCGCTCCAGTTGGGCTTGGGCTTGAGCTCAGATATGAAATCTTTGGAGGAGTGCAAATTTCGCACATTTTTTCGGGCCAACTGTGGGAATGTATTCTTGGCTCGGAAAAATAAATCGAAGGAGAAACAGAATTGGCAAAACAAGAGTCAAATACCTAGGCCAGTGCATGCAATAGTATTACATTCCTTACAGAATATGCTGGATATGCTGCTTCAGCGCCAATCAAATTATGCAAATCTTGAGATTAATTACGGACAGCACAGAGCAGAGCTAAAATTTAAATCAATTTTTTTGTTTGTTCTAAGAATCCGCTTCTCGCTGTACTGCTCTGTGCTTTTCCTTATTTTATTTGAGCTTTATAAAATATTCAAACACTTTGACACACTTTGTCTGCAGAAAAGCAGAGGAGGACACAAAACACAAGACCCGAACGGAACAAGGCAAATTTTGTCGGCCAACAAAATGACACTTAGTGCAAAAACAGGAGAACACATGCCTAATAAATAATTCAGTGCGCAACAAGCGGACAACAAGCGCACTTGTAGCACCACCACTGGAACACCATTGAAACACCACCACTGACCCGCCACCATTGCCAACTCCATTTGCCTGGACCTCCCCGACAGCTGTTCGGGATTCTCCGCAAGAAGATGGAAATCCAGTCGGATGTGTCCGCTCAAGTGTTGCGTGTTATGCGATGTCCTTCAAGACGGACGTTATCCCAAAAGTCCAGTCCGCTGCGAGCTCCGGTGAGACATATGCGGGTCATTTGCCGGGCGAATGAACCAAGATGGGGCAGAATCATATTTGAAGGATGTCTTTCGCTCTGCGCTTCTCCGTTTTGTCGTTGTATTCAAAAGAAACGATACAATTCAATAAAATAACACGAAAATCTAATACTGAGACACGGAAATGCTTTTAGTCTGGACCAAAATTCGTCAAAATACAAACCGAGCAGCGATTCGTCGTCCTCCTCCTCCCACGAGGTACCAATGTACCTCAGCAATTCATGTTGTATCTGTGAATTTTGAGTAAGTATCCACAAGATTCACCTTTGCTTTGTTTCCCCCAAAAAAGTTTTCCATGGCAATGAGAAGCTCCACATTTGATTTATTAGTGCGTGAGTTTTATTGATATTACCCAAAACCTGGGAGTATACACAGAAATAATTTTGTCAGAGGTCATAAAAGTGAAAGATGAGCCTTGAAAAGAAATCATTTAGCATCACGATTAAAATAAATCATAATGTATAGGCAGAAATTCCTGCTAGAGAGGCGTAAAGAGGCCAGGAATAAAACTAAACGAACATATGCAAGTGCCGGCATTACGTATACGCCACGTAGCCGGCCACGTCCAAGCGAGCTCTACAGACGGCAGCAAAGAGGCTAAATGCAAACAGACAAACAAAAATGATTTATAAATTGGCAAGACGTGCATAAAATGCTGAGCAGCAACGGGAGGAGCTGAAAAAAAAACATTTCCACTGCATACGTAATGAGCCTCCGAGCGGATACGATGATTCCCAGGCCCAGGCCAGACCCGGGGCCCGAGGCTGGACTGGGCCACACCAGGGGAAGTGCCACTTAAATGCGCGCATTTATTCACTTATAAATGCTACAAATAAAAATATGCTAAGGGAAATATGCTAAAGAGTCCGACTAGTAGAAAAAAAAGCGTAAAAAAAAACGAAAAACCGGGCCAAGTGTGTGTGTGTGGCCGCAACTTACTGCAGAAACTGCCATAACTGTGTGTGTGAATGCCCCTCTCCTATCCCATCTTTAAATCTCATTTGGCCCGCAGCGGCAGAGGAATTCCTAAAAAATGCTCAACTAAAACGTGGAGGAGGCAGGGAGAGACCACTTTCTGGCACGCTGACTTGGTTACTGCCGGGCAAAAGTAGCTGTTGGCTGTTAGAAGAGGAAGCTGGCCAGAGATACTATCACCATGCCATGCATGTCGCTTCACACCAGCACAGGCACCAGTACACACACACACACACACACACACACAGATACTCCACACACTCGCATGGAACGCACGCACATATGCCATGAATTTCATTTAGTCCGCACGTGTGTGCGTTAGTTAATATTGGCCACGTTGTACGTTACGCGTGTGCCTGTGTCTGTGGGCCTTTAAATTACCTCAACCATAAAGTAAACTTGCTCCGAGCAGCAGCACAAACACAAGGCAATATGTTGTTGATGGCATTTTAAAGACGATGCTGCCTTTGTAGCATATTTTAATTAGTTTAAATCACCTCGGCAATGGCAATAAAGGCACACACCGAGATAGCTGCAAATAATGAAGCAATCACAAAACAATCAAAGTTGGTAAAGGATTCAGGTAAAAATTAAGCCAAAAAAAAGGCCATGAACTTTATAGGCAGAGAGAAAAATGTTAAACTTATCTATTAAATTATGGCAAACTTGAAATAAATTCTTATGTAGAAAGATATAATGCATATTATTCTAATATATTTTAAAGCTGAAAGCTATTTTAAAGAGTATACATTTGTGTCTTTAACAAAATAATAAATGTTTTAACCATCTTCTACTAAGAATTATGTAAAGGAAAGTCAAGTAGTTTTAGAAATTGAAAAATGATTTTAAGAAAATGCTTATTTTCTATACCTTAACATCATTCAAAAATCTGAATAAACAACAAGTTTCTGTCGGTGTATTCCAGCTGAAAACTGTATAAAATGCAGCTCTTAACCACTCCTCCCCCGCCGGCATTCTTTAATGGCTGGCATGTGTCTTAGAGGGCGAAAAATCTGAGACCAGCTCTCCTTCGCCCGGCTCTGTGAAATTGCGTTGCATATTAAAAGCATGCTCGACGCCGCTCGGCCAGAAGTCTTTTGGCCAAGTCTTTGGGAGGCAATGATGATAATGCGGCACACGTGCACTAAAATGCAAGCACTTGAAATATTTATAAGCTGACTGGCAGATAAATCAGAGGCGCCTGCACTCAAGCTGTTGTGCCAGCCACTAGCACTAAATGAAGAAAAATGAAGCTCGCCGTGTTGCAGCAGGTTTTAGGCAAGAAACTGTCAAACTGCCAGCCGGATATCCAGTGGATGAGGATCCTGATGCGGCTAAGGAGTTGGAGGAGCCAGGGTGGCAGTGGCGGTGGCTGTGTGCACTTTGCTGATGGATTTGCCTCTTTGCCGCGCTCCCCGATTGATGCCACCAAAGAGAAAGTCGAGGCCAAAAACCAAAAGCGTGCAAAGGTCAAAATTTATGCGCGGCGAAAGTGTTGACACAGAGTGCATGGTGATGATGTGTTTAAATATTTTATGTCTCCAAAGTAGCGCATAAATATTTGAGTGCCAAGACGTGTTGCGGTCTCCCCGAGGGTCTCATTAGCCAACAAACTATAGAAGCCGAGATTCTATCAAGTATATAAAATGACAAGGGACAAGAGCTTCAGGTAACTCCTATTGTTTATGCAGCTTTAAAATAATAGTAACAGGAAAATGTATATTAAAGTAGTGTAATACAATACAAATTAAATAAAGTCTGTCACACATTAAGCATTTATTGTTGAGACGGTTTTTGTTTTAGAGAGACAATCAAAACTCTTTAAGCTAAAAACCTTAACTGAATGTTTGTAACTTACTGGTTTTTCATTGTTGTCTGACAGTTTTGCATGTAGAAAACTAAGATTTATTGTTTGCATTTCACTTACCAGATAACAAAGACTTTATCTTTATCAATTTACAAATATTTACTTCATATTTAATAAATATTTTGAAATTGTTGATCACATTCAATATATTTCCCTGCATTTTAAGGCGGATAAAAGTACCTTACGAATAACAATTATATTGTTTGTCTTATTTCAAATCTTGTGTTCGATAAGCTACACTTGAAGAAACTTTTGAAGGTCCAATTAGTCGGTTGAAAGATGGATAAAGATGAACCCAAGGAACTACGCTGATGCGTTGCCGGGAAACCGTCTCTTAAGGTCCTCATCTCCCTTCAAGACCCCACACAACGCCCGACGCTTATTTACATGTCAATTGTAAATTGTTTTCCATGTTATCGTTTTATTTTTTTGAACACTTCTCGCTTTAGTGATTTGTTGTGCTCTTTGTTTATACGGAGAAATCGAAAACATGTCAAGCACTTGCCGTATATTGAGGCATGTGTGTCGGCGCGGGTATAAGGATGTTTGCATATTCCCCCAGGTGGCTCTCGCGCTGACAGAGTGCTGGGGATTTAAAGTGACAGTGATCTGGGCTGGCCTGGGCTGGGCTGGGGATGGGGCTGGGGCTGTAGGCAAATCTTTCCAGCTAGGTATTACATTACCAAAAAAGCAGAAGAAATCGCAGAAAAAAAAAAAGGAAATGTATCCAATGTCAATCTAATTTCATTTTTACGCTCGACCAGATCTGCAGAAAGCCGCTGCTGCCTCGCACTTTCTCCATATATATATACATATAGATTTCTCAACAATTTGACAAATCGCATGTTGACATTTGTTGACATCTCTCAAACACACACCCACGTAGAAGGGAGCACAAAATGGGAACGTGACAAAGAGCACAATCCTGCTTCCCCATTGATATCTCTCCAACTGACAGAAGGGGCTACAACAGTTCTAAATCACTGATGACGCCAATGGATGGCAACTGTAAAACTCAATGAATTGGAAAATGTTTTGTTAGCTTTTCCATCAACACTCACACACTTCAGCGAAAAAAAAAGTAGAGCGCCAGGTGAGCACAAAAACGTTGCCCAATTGGAAATTAAATCGAACGAGTGAGTGCGCCCCCAGACACAAATTGAATAATTATCTTCAAATATATTATATGGGAATGTGAAATATTTCCTTGAGGCTTTTCATGCTCTAATTTAAAAATTTCAATTCAAATGGAATTGGACAGAAGCTGCAAAAAAATGGGGGCCAAAGGCAAAGATTTATAAAATCATTCTAAATTTCCTGGTTTCAGCCAAAATTTATGCACACAAATAAAATGAGAGTAAATTGATTTATCTGCGGCGAAGGGAGACATCCTGCGGGGGTTGGCGGGGAGTGGTGTGAAGGGAGGCCGATGCCCTGAAGGGTCCACCTTCATTCACTGGGGACACATTAGCCGCGAGTCTCACACACTCAGACAGGAATGCAAATAGTTACACAAAAAGAAAACTGGGCAGTCCTCAAAACATAAATTAAATAACAAATATATTTTATATGCAAATTTTAATGAAATATCTTTAAATTTGTTTACAAATAAAATACAGGAGTGTGGTTTTTACTAAAGTTTTCTTATGATTAAATTTTTACTCATTAATTTATAAACTTTACAACTAAAATTACCAAATACTAATTACAATTACAAGAAACTCTTTAATTATCTTCACACATTTCCATAATTATTATAAGATCTTTAAAGTTTCAACATTTGCTTTGTGAAAATATGTTTTTGACATCATCATAGACCTGAACTCATTAAGAAGCTTATACCTCAAAATATTAAAAAATATCAAAATATTACGACAATACTGAAAATTATTTCTTAAAAATCTAAAAAAAAAATGGATGGGGACTAGAATTCTTTCCGTGTAACTGCGACTCACATACGCATGCTAATACGCTCGTAAAAAGGCAATTTCCACAAATTCAACGCACCTCAGCCACCTTACGCATTTGTTTTTTTTTTTTTATTATTTGTTTTTGGGGAGGGCGCGACCCGCTAACTCAATTTTCTATTTGGAAAAATTTCTGGTTCCATTGTGGTTGGGCCTGAGGTCAGAAGAGGGTGGCTGTGGGCGTTGGGCATTGGATGGGGCAGTGGAAGGCAAAGGCAGTCAGGTGCCGAGCCCTGTCCATTTGGCCACCAGCGAGGCATAACTTATGCCGCAGATACACACGCACACGGGCGCGTTTTGCATACAATATGTCGGTGTGGGTCCCAGCATACATTTATTTCAATTTTTACAACTCGGATGCCATTCCTCGCGCTCTCCACTCCTTCTCCCACGCTTTTCCGGCCCGCTTTCCCTGCTGTCCCTGCCATCGGCGCTCGTAATGCGCTTTAAGGCATCGACATTGGCTTTGGCATCGTTGGCGGTTCTGCGTCCGCTTTACGATTACGTTTTACAAGATTTGCATAAACACTTTTATCGAAATATAAATGACTTAAAGTGCTTTGAATATATAAACATGCATGTATGCCCTTCTTAAGGGAATACATATGTATTAACTAAGTGATGAATTTGGTTTGGATCTTAAATAAGAAAAAATGCTTAGAATACAAGTCTAATTTGTAAAATTATGTTTAAATTGGTTTTGAAAATGTATGTTTAATTATTAATATACAAGTTAGTAGACTTCAAGTAGGGTAACTATAATTCGTGGCTGTAAGTTCAGCCATTTCTCAAGCTGAATTTCCTTCGCATTGCCTTCATGAATTTTGCAATTCTCGGGCGTCACATTACGCGCTGCTTTTATGGCGTCACTTTAACGAGCTATCAGTCCCGAGCTTTGTTTGGCCAGAGGTGTATTAAAAAGGATATGGGTATTGGTCGACGGATATTGGCTAGACTTTTGGAAGGGAGTAGAGTCTGCTCAAGTGGTTGGGTAAAAACTTAAAAAGTGAATAGTATCAGGTAAAAATGTATTTTAACAATTGATTTTAGTCCAAGTAACTCTTAGAGATTTCCCAAGGCTTTTAATCTATATTACAGACATATTTTTGCTTAAGGATCTCAGAGTTCAGCTAAAGAACCTTTGATGTAATGCCCTAAAAACAATGATTATTATAAATGGAAATAATTTTCTTTTAAATCTCAACTCTGGCTTTAAAGAATAAGGAATTGTTAGGCACCATATACAAACAGAGGAGCATGAAAACAATCCTCTACTTGCTGGAAAGATCCCCTTTGGCTAAGAGTCCATTCTCTCAGAAGGCCCACATTCTGCAGCAAGTGTCCCTGACATAGATCCTGATCAATTTCCCTTTTGATGGCTTTCATTTTCAGTTCCCTCAGTTCGTCTGTGCGTGAAAACTTCCTATTAATATTGCCTATTCGAGAATAAATGGGGCTATGGTATCGCAAAACTGATTACAGATCCCACAGGGCCCACTTTCCGAGGCAGCCACACCCCAGAGATACTGAATATCCCGGCAATGAGATGCATAATAAAAACTGCCAACGACAACAAACTAACAAAAGTCAAAGCAATTGTAATAAATGACAGTCAGACATCTGCCAAGTGGCCAAAGGAGGGGGAGGTGGGTGGTCCGTGCCCTGGCAAATGCCAGCTCTGCAAATCCCTGTCCGCCGTCCTGCAACGAACAGTGATATCCACTCCAAATGGCGTTCCCGGCTGGGTAGGAAATTTTCTAGCATTTTGGCATCATTAGCATTGATTTATGATTAAGTTCAACCTCAATTTTCAGTTAAATCGTTTTCCTTGCCAGCCTCGCTCTTGCGCTTGTGCGTCCTTCTTTCCCCTTTTTTGGCCCACCGAATATCCTGGTGAAAACTTGGGAACTGCGTGGGCGCTCGAGGTGGGGCAAGAGGAGAAGTGGGCATTGAATCCAGCTAAGGAGGCTGGCAAAACGTCGAAAACAAGAAATCACGAAATCAGAAGTAGCTGCGATTCTCACAATCGGACGCACTGATGTGTATAATGATCTTTAGCCGGGATTTAAAACGGATAATAAATAATAAAAATACATGGCGATAGAGGAGGCCGCAGCGGGAGCGGAGGCGGATACAACCGAGAGTCCTGAAAGGAATCCGAGCTTACTATAAGTCGGAGCGCACGCGGACTCTCTTATAAAAAATGAATCGTTAAAAGGCCGAAAAGGAATATAAATGTTCGTTGCCACAACAAATAAAAAAAAAAGAAGAATACCGTAAGGCCAGAAACGGAAAAATAACGCAATATTCAAGAAATGTAAGTCGGAAATGGCAGACAATGCTTGACAATGGCCATGATATATGATGAGCCGCTCTCTGTGCCCCTCCCCAGAGCCTCTGTAGGCCTCGGCAGATTGAAATTGAAATGAAAGTAGGAACAGAAATAGAAATAGAAATTGAAACAGATAGAAAGTTTAGTGACAAGGCCTCTGTATTATTGCAAATAAACCGATATGAATGATGTTGAGTTGAACAAATGCTGCTTCATAATCCAGCCAACAACTCCTCTCCATTTGAATAATGTTGTTCAATAAACAGAATTGCCTTCATTCAGCATTGGCATCCCCATTGATTTCATCATCATCCCACCAAGGAAGCTCACATTGTTCGCTCCGGCTCTGGCTGTGGCATTTTTCTCGATTTTAAACGAATGCTATATACCGATGGAAAAAGCGAAAAAATAACAACACCGGCAGTAGCACCAGCCGTATTGAAATATGGAATAAGTTAAAAGGATTTATTAACTTTTAAAAGCACCACAGCACACAACAATGGCAAAAGGACCAGGAGCAACGACAAATATTGTACGTTGACTTCGAAAAATGCCAAAGGTACTCCTCCTCCATGGCATCAGGATGTCAGCACTGCGACGACGTTGGTAGTCCCCTTAATACGATATGGTGGTTATATTCGGCTGCTTCACACCCTCTTGTCGCTCAATCGGAAATTGCTCATACGCAGAGTGAAAAAAAGCCACATAGGCAAAGGAAAAATTTACAATGCCACTGATCCTTTCTTCTTTGCCAGGCCAAAGACATCCCTATAGACATCAGCAGGATATATGATAAACTGGCAGGACTTAGAGAAAACATTGTCAACCAAAGTGTGTTAATTTAATAGAAACATTTCAAATATAAAGTAAACTTTTTTTTAAATGTAATTGAAATTAAATGTCTTTACACTCACTTCCCCTGTCGTATACCTATAAATGTTTCGTATTTGAAATTTGTTTACCATATTGCACAAATTCGAATAAAACTAGGATTTTCTTAAATCTATTAAATACAAAAAATATTCTCCTTCGGGACTCTTGCACTGCCATATATCCTTTGTATAATAAAACTAAACCCACAATCCAAAATGTAAGAGTCTAAATTAACCACAAATTTTTAAAATAATGAAGTAAAGCTAACAAACTAGTCAAGGGTAGATATATATACAAAAATATATTCTCAGACTCTCGGCAGCGTAATTGTCTAAATTAAACCGAAAAAGTTCAAATGATAAAGTAAAGTTAACAAACTATATATAATAAACCTCACCTATGTATACTGGCTTCGCAAGAGGTTTTGAGTGTCGCAGCTGCAGCTCCATATTTGTGAATAAATTGTGCTGCCAATAAAAAATATGGCAATCTGAAACAAAAAAGAACACACACAAAGCAAATAAACTGGCTTTCTGTCGCCAAGGCAGCAGCAGCGACTTATTCGATGGGAGTACCGAAGTGGCGGAGTCCCGATCCCAATCTAGATCCCATCTTCCTGTATCAGGCACCGCCAACCCAGAGATGCGGAAACCCACTGGCTGCTGGAATAAATAAACCCTCTGCACCGACTGCGATTGCGTCTGCTTCTGCACTTGACTCAGCCAAACTGGAAGTAGCCAAACAGCAGCTACTTTTCCGGCGATGGTCAGAATAAAGACCACTTTGAAAAAAAGGGACAATATATTTAAGGAGAAAATTATATCAAAATAAAAACAAGCCTCATTGTACCGATTATGGTGTTATGACACTAAAATTGTATCTCAATAATTTGAAAAACACTTTTAAAGAGCAATAAATAGAACAACACTCATATTTCAGTGCTTATTAACTTATTTATAGAATTTAGAAAAAGAAATACACCAATATTGAATGTCATACTGTTGTGCCGAAATGAATCCACATTTATATATAATGACTTTTATGAATATATTAAAATTTATGTTAAAATTACAATTATAAACTTTAGACAAACTCATAATTAAAAATATTTAATAATGATGCGAGTCAAGCAAGAAAACTTCAATAAATTAAATCAGCAATACATTGTCACAATATACAATGGTATTATGACACTACATATTTGATTTTTATTATTATTTAATACATATATTAACGTAATCAATTTAAGAATAATTTGGAACTATTTATTAATAAACTAATACTATAAAAGTAATCTAGACATTCATTACTACAAAATTAAAAACAATGAGGCTTTCAATAAGTGAAATCAAAATTATAGTACCTTATTATAATATAGTATTATAACACAAATTTATTGACTTTATCATTGTAGAGTTCTTATATTTTCGTTAATACGCATTAAAATGTAACTTGCTGATGGAATTTATTGTTACGATAACCAGTAATGATTTAATATTTAAGTACATAAAAATAAATATACGGAAGCCGCTGTTTTTTGCAGTGCACCATTTGAATTAAACACTTTTCATGTGCGCAGCCTTTGTGATGCTGCTGCTGCTTTTCCTGGTACTGCTCCAGTGCAGCTCTCAATGGAAATTAGCACACTTTTCACATTTTCCCTTTGAGTGTCTGGCGCTCTGGCGATTGTAGTTTTTAATCCATTTTCGCTCCCTTTTTTTGGCCCGGCGCTTCGTAAATTCAAAAGTTCGGAAGCTGTTAATAATGTCGACAGGCGCACGACACAAGTATTTCATTAGAGAAACGGCATCCTGATGGTCCTGCAGTCCGGTGCCATCACCCGCTATCCCGTCACTCTGCTCTCGTCCGGCCCCCGGGATCCGCTCCATAGTAGCGTTTCCTCTAATTTTCAATTTGGCTTTTGCCCGAGCTTCGTGCGCGAAATGTTCTCGCGTGTCGTGATATCTGTTCGAAAGCAATTATCCGGCTACCAGCTAGCATCGCAAATGAAAGAAAAACTAATTAAATCCTTTGTCCAGCATTTTGTCATACAAAGGAAGGAAGGGAGTCCGAGTGCAGAAGCGGATGCCGAGTGCATAAACAGATCGTTGGGGCAACTATTTAGCAGAGTTATTCCATGCTCCGGAATTTGCATTTGCCTTTCTTAACAATGCCGCACTCAATGCAAATCAAATCTGCAATGCGCCACGAAACCGCTTTAGTCTTTATGCCACGTTAATGTGATCGATATGCTTTCGATTTCGGTTTCAGCATAAATGGCGCATTTTAGCGACGGCATCCATCTTGATGTAAGTGGGATTACTGCTGAGCCCAGCGCAGAGGCGGGGACAATGTCATCGTCAAGGATGTCCCCTTGAGTGCCAGACGGATGGCAGTCATAAATTCCTCAATGGCCCGGGCAGCCCATTAGGGCCAAAGAGTCCTGGCCTGGCCAGCAGTAGTTAGTTGGACAAGTAAGAGTGTGTCTACGGCAGGTGCATTCTACCTCCGGCAGCCACCGACGAGTGGTTGCATTGATTTATGCCAATCACGATTCGCTAATAACTCAGCGGGTCTACTGATGTTGCTCCTCCGCTGCTTCTGATGCTCCTGATGCTCCATGATGCTGTCATAATGGCAGCCATTTGAGGGTTAAATTGGATATGCCACAGGCGTTGACAAAGTTGGTCACGTGCTTATTTTTATACACGGTATTTGGATAGGAAAAAGGTACATTGCATTCGGAAAGACTTAAAAATTACAATATGAAAAAGGGCAGTATATGGGTTATATGTTTTGGTATAGGGGCTCTACCCTAATCCTACAGGCCGGCACAAAAGATCTAACTTCTGGTCGCAGTGAAACAAGGCCCTTGTAATAATAATGGGTTATATGTATAAAAATATTGTTTTCAAATAGCAGATATAAAAAAATTACTATTGAGATCTTAAGTTAATAATAATAAATAGCATCAAGCTAGAATTCAGGAATAATAATGTAAATTCCCTATTTTATATAAGGAAAATTAGGATATTTAATAGTCGGTTAGAAACCTTCTAGCCTGTACTTAAATATTTTATTCTGCCAAGAGTCCTTGCAAACGGTCGCACATAATTGACGTTTCATTAGCATCATCTCTCTTGGGGCTCAAGGGGCATGCAAATTTCCAGCCCTGACGCCCTCATCGAACGCACTTTAAACTAGATACCTTGGCAATTAGAAAGGTCAATCGAACAATGATGATGATGGCAATGATGCCGGTGATGCTGATGGCACTCGTAAAAACTTAAATTCGTGGCACACACCCACACACTCGGGTCCTGGCTTGGGGGCAAATCGAACTTGTGAACTTTATAAGCGCACACACAGAGGAGAATGGGAAAATTTCATAAATGAACAAGGATTCAACATCAATTTATGACATAATGATATTTGAGTGGGGCAAATTGCGTAAGCCAAATGTTTGTGTGTTTGGGGGAATCTAAGGGTGCTTTTTTTCTTGGCTTTTTCCTTTTTTTTCTTTTTGGCTTGTGGGTGCTGTATTTGTGGGTCACAACCTCCTTTGTATTCGTGTCCCAGCGATTTGGCTCCATTTTATGTAAATTATGGGATTATGTTGTGATTTAGAATGGGTTACGATTGGGGCTTAAGGAGCACATTAGAGGCCATTTCCCCTTATGCATTGATAAGGTGTTGAGGTTAATTTGAGGCTTTATGTGGGGTGTAAAGACTTTGCGGCCATTAAATTGAACCACATTCGCAGGATCCAACCCAGAATGGCCGCTTTCTCCCTGCTCACTCGCACGTTGATTAATAGCTGAAAAACTTGTTTTCTAATTATTTAACACCCGAAAACTACGACAATTAATTATGTGGCGAAACAATGAAGCCCCTGACGGACATTGTGGGTGACAAACGCACACAGAAGCAAGGGCTTACAACAATTGTTACTACAACAATAAATTTTATTGTGCGAGTTATCCCCACACACCCACACACACATACATAGAGACATTCAACATTCATTTCCATTGCGAATTTTGTATAGAATATTTTTTGTGTTCCAGTTCTTTTTTCTTTTTGCTACCAAATGAAATTGTAGAGAAATGCACATGCAAAAAGGCACTAGAAAACATTAGGATATATATACATTGAATCGTTATTCGTAACCAGTCCAGGGACGAAAGAACACTGTATTATGTAACTGTTGATTAAGGTAAATGAAACGAGAGGTTTTTAGGCTTTTTGATATCACTGAAATAAATATATAACACTTAATGAATAAAATATTATAAATATATTATGTTTGGTCACACTACTATAAAAGACACCTATTTTGTAAGCGATAAAAACGGGCACACTCTGCCGAAAGATGTATTTAAAATAATGATTTTAAAAGACTAATTATCTGCATTTGTAAGTAATATATTTGCAAGCTCTCACTAATGAATAAAATATGAAATTAATTCAAACAAATTAAACGAATTCGATGCCATTTAATTCAGTGTTAATGAGCTTAAACATCAGATAGTGTAATGTGCATATGTCATTTAAACATACAAATTAAAATCTGTGTAGCGAAATCAGTAAAATATTTATTCCCAATCCAAGCCAATAGGAAAAAATGGCCTGCACATTTCAAGGATAATGAATGATATTTAATGATTTTAATATGTAAACAAATTAAGCCAAATTGAGCGTACAAATATCTTAAATACCTTTAATTTTGCGGCTAATAGGCTTATCTGAGTATTTGATATATTAAATAAATTTCATTATTTTTTCCTCGAAATGTGCCACTTTTTGCCAAGTTTTTCCCACCATGGAAAACTCGAGGTGCCTACACAATTCCAGCCACATGCACACAGGCAATGCATTGCATTGCAGTTGGGTTAATTGTTTTTTAGGCATCCCGAAATACACAAAAAGGAGTAAGAGAGAGGGGGGAAAACTGGAAAGAATCATTTAATGGCATCGCACATTCATTTGAAACTTTTTAATTAAACAGAATACTGTGACAAATTATTTTAACGAGCTTTTTGCATTGCAAATTGAAAATGAGAATCGCTTTAAAGACACGCACAAAAAGCGTAATGTCAAGCCCAAAGCCGCGGAAAGCCCACAAGCGCTTAAAACACCACATCATGGGTCACAATCCCTAATAAAAAACACCACAAAGCAGGGACAAAGAGAAAGAATCAACAGCAAGTTATATAAAATAACACTGACAACCAAAATAAACTCGACAAGGAGGCCCGTCCCAAGAAATCTGCTTAAAACAATTATTTCAGAATAATTGGCTTTAATTGCTGCTAGCAGCTTCAGCCTCAACAACGTCGTCGTCGTGCTTGTCGGCCCAGAGGGAAAACTTATGGCCAAGTGTAGGTCATAATGGCATCTATCAGTGGGCGACGGCCGAGGGCTGTTGAGGGTTAAGGGGCCGGAAGCGGAAACAAGCAATTTTGCGGCAAAGTTACGAGTGCCACAGACAAGAAAAACACCAAAAACGTGGCGATAAGAAAGCCAGGATGGTCGACAAAGTGTACAAGTTTTCAGTTTTCTCTTGGTAAAAGTAACTCAACAAGTTTTATATTTAGATATGGGTAATTTTATAATTAACCCACTTTGACCAAGAGTTTTTCTTCAAGGAGCAAGTGATGCGGCTTAACTTTATAATACATAACAAAAAAAAGCTACTTACTATATAAATATTTGGCTTAATTTCAATGGTTTAAGCATAAGAATACTATTTCAAATTTTACGACTTTGCTTATATAGTCATTTAAAAAAGTCACAGTTAAGTAAATAAAGTTGCAGCAAACTAGAGGTTTTGGGACTGTCCTAGCAACTGTATCCTGGTTGTTGTGCTCAAGGCGAAGGCAAACAACAACCAAACAAACACCAAAGTCTAAAACTCTGCACTAATTGCTGCGATCAACTGCTCGAGTACACCTCGCAATGGCTCTGCAAGATTAATGACGGAATTAAAAACCAAGCCATGTACTTGTGTGGGAGCCGGGCATTGCACTTAATTAAAAATGTTTGCCTAAATTATGTACAGACAATTAGAGCAGAAAGGCAGACGAGCCGACGGCCCAGACAGGCATTTCCGCAATTTGCGGTTAGAATTTTTCCCAGATCCACATTACGCCCCCCGCCGCGCACCAAGTTCATTGTTGGAGTGAAACACGAGTTTTCCACACCCTCCCTCCCACTTTGGCGAGGTTATTATGAAGGCAATCCGAGTCGAGGTTGCACTGTGGCGAAGGAGAAGTCCTTAAGTGGTCGCCGACGCTTCAGCTTCATATTTTTTGTTTCTGGGTATTTCTGTTCGGCACTTCATCGTCGCGTAACTGTGCTAATTAATTGCTTAAACAATTGCACTCCTAATGGCAGCGGGCATTGTTGTGCGCGGCCCCCGTTGCGTATACTTAATGCGCGAAATTATTTCACGCTCACTTACAAGTGTCACAATTTCGAGTTGTGTCCTCCAAATGAGACCGCATAAATTTTTCAGCCATCCTGCCACATCCCGCCATACGGATGCCACATCCTGCCACGCGCCACAAATGCAATAATTGCGCATTTTGCAATGCCACGACGACGACCCTGGCCAAAAATGTGCGTGTGTGACACTTGGCCAGAAGAGGACTTAGCCTCTGTGCCACTGACACAACTAACAAAACAAAAACAAACACCATGGTCATGCTGCCATCGGGGTAAATATATTTGTCCTCGACTGACATTTGTGTTTATGCATTTTTAGCAGAGTGTCGCCCGCGAAAATTGTAATTAAGCAAAGTATCGTTTCTGACAGACGTTTCTAGGGAAATTTGTGTGTTTGGCTTCTCAATTACCATATATTTATTTGCTTTCACTTCATCGGCGAACCCATAACTACTTGGTCTTGCAGCACTGATCCTTAGGTCCATTTTTGCAGACGCACTTGCAGTCCTGACTGCAGGCACAATTGTCGCCGCACTTGGTGTCCGTGCATTTGCAGTCTAGAAAATAAATGTAACAAGCATTAAAGCTGATCATTGGTCTATAATATTTTTTTAATTATATTCTTGTCAACTTACTAGCACCGCATCCTTTGCAAACCATTTTCAGGGTTTATTTTATTGTATTTTTTTAAATACCAACTCTTTCTGAATACGTTGTAATGTTTTAATGGTCAGTGGTCTTCGGTTCTTGGGTATTTATAGGTTTTGAGCACCAATGCAGTGACGGATGAACACTTTTGCACTTTGTTTTGATTGATAAAAAAAAAAACGTGCGCAAAATCAACACAACTTGCATGATTGCACCCAACACAAACCTCGTTAAGACCTGCATTTATACTTATCAGTCAGTGGTTTAATCTAAGAAATAATGATAAGATACCACAGTGAACCTTACAGTCAGTTGCACTGCTGAAATAATATGTAAGTAATATAATTCATAACATATCTCTAATCACAAAGTTCATTCAAAATATACACATTTTT
This sequence comes from Drosophila tsacasi, assembly GCA_018904565.1. Taxonomy (NCBI): domain Eukaryota; kingdom Metazoa; phylum Arthropoda; class Insecta; order Diptera; family Drosophilidae; genus Drosophila; species Drosophila tsacasi. Next base: position 39,530 of record JAEIHY010016305.1, read on the forward strand.
AAGGTTAGAACTTATTTTTAACCACAAAATATTGAAAACATAAAGTTAAGATCTAAAAAAATTCGAAATACATATATGTCTGGATTTAATTAATATTTCAATTAAGTGCATAAAGAACTGATTGTAGAGGTTAGAAAACAATAAAAAAAAAACTGTAATTGTTTATAATATGGTAGGTAAGACTAAAAATATATATATTGAACTCTATATGAAGTATATTTAGCTAAACAATTGTATTACACACATGAAAAGGTATAACCAATAGCTCCTTAAAAAGTCTACTTTTTGTACGCAGATTTAAAAATTCACCATAAAATAAAAAATAAATTTCCTGAATAAAAGATAAAAGAAAAATAACCCTAACAAATTGATTTGTGGTGGCTTGCCTTTTCTTAAATTCATGGAAAGTTTTATAATTTCTAAAACAAATTTTCTTAGTTTTAGGGTTTTTTTGTAGATCTTTTTTTCTAAAGGGAACAAATACTTTTAATATACAAAGTTCCTATAACAAAGAATTCTCCTAAATAATCGCAACATTAAACTAAAATCTAATAATCCAACAATTTGGCTAATTTTGACTGTCAACCCAATTATTTTCTGTGCTCTGATCCCAATCGTACTTAAGCGTTAAGTCAAGAGTTGGAAAAAAAAAACTTACGTTACTAGCTACTTGTTATGCGCACTTGGCGTCGTCCAAGGGGTTAAGAGTGGAATTACCGCAAATTGCAAAAGTTTTTAATTGTTTATCTCTCGGTCTGGGTCTGAGCTCTGGGTTCCAGGTCCCGGGTCTCGGTTGAAACATTAGCGCCACATGGCCCCCACCGCACCGATGTTGTCCTTGTCGCAATCAACCAGCAAAAATCTCGGCGGCGGGCGGATGCAAAAATTAGACCACTCTCCAACTCCGAGCAGCAGCAGCAGCAGTCACAGGATGAGGTCAAATTATTAATTTAATATGCATCCGTGCTGGCTTGGACTCCCTGGACTTGTGGCCTCCTCCACTCTTCGACTTCCGTTTGCCACAGTCAGAAACTTCGTTTTTTTTTTTTGGCCCACTGGCCCACTGTTGTGGTTGGCCACCAAAATGGCCACCATTTCCGCATCCTGTGCGGCGCCTTTTTCGGTGACTTTGCCATGCCTTGCCTGATTAACGTTTAAACTCATTAAGATAACGCAATTTTTGGCGCTCCGTTGGATTTTACTTTCGAGCAGCTGCGCCTGAAGGCGAGTTTGGGGTTCAAAGGTCAGCAAGCTGAACGAAATCAGTTTCCATTGTCTTGGACTCGGCTTTGGTAGTTTTGTAATTGGTTTGTAAACAATTTCACCGGCTCTTTGACAATTTTCGCTTGGCCATTTTATTTCGGGGGCGAATTGCAAATTTCCCTGCTTCCCTGCTTGGAGCCTTCTTATCAAAATTTAAGTCCGCTTTTTCTGGCCGCGCATTATACTCTCTATGTTCACGCTCAATTAGGGCCCGTGGCTGCTGCTGCTGCCTCGATTCCGGTTAGAGATTCTGGTTATGGCCAGAGCTTGTGGATCTGTTTATCCGCCCGTTTGGTGGGGCGTGGCATTCGGGTCGGCGCTTTGTTTACCAGCCAATCAATTCAATTTGCGACTTGTTTGCGCCCCAGCATCATCGTTCGCATTTCGCCGCTTCATTTTTGGCCAGACTCTGGCTCTGGATTTCGGATTTAGGGTGCGGGAAAGGACGAGGGAGTGGGTGTGGGTATGAATGAGGATTCTGGCCACAGGCAACGCGCGCTCGGTGCCCTTATTATTAAATGAGCAAATATTTTCGCTGGCATATTAGATAAATGCTATGATTATGATTATGGCCTGTTCAATGGCATAATAATATGGGCCGGCGGAATAATCAGCTAGATTATGCCAGCAATATGATGAAAATAAGGATAATAAAGGGATTAAGTTGGGGAAAATAAAATCATTTGTATGTGCCACTTGTTAAAAATAGTTCTAGGGTTACTATTAAGAAACTCTTACTAAAAACTTCTCAGTATTTAAATAATATATATATATACTATATATACATATATATAAACTTTAACAACCAATGAATGTTTTTCCAGGCTTTACGAAATTTGTTGTTCTCTTTCTTGTCTAAACTATTTCAGGCTATTTCAGGGAAATACATCGGACTTCACTATGCATTTTTCTTTAACAATTTCTACTTTTTTTGCATAGTTCTTAGCTTTAGTGAAAGTCAATCCTTGTGGTCCAAAGCCTGTTCTCTATCTGAAAATACGCAGCCAGTCAAAGGATCCCAATTAGCATTTTCCCCAAAAACAGGGAGGAGATCAAAAACAAGTTGGCCTCTACTCGAAATTCTGAACAAGGGATAAATGAAGGAAGTAGCCAACAAGGCTTGGATAAGGAAAAAAGAGGAGTAAGGAGTTGAACAGGAGTAGAAAACAGTGAAGGAGTAAAGAAAAGCTTCCAGCAAGTGATATATATTTCCAAATCCATGTTTATGGAAGAACAAAATCTGTTTATTTACACAAATAATAATGCCTATAAGCAAATATAAGTTAAGTCAATTTTGACTTCAGTTTCAAGCAACCTAATAAATAGAGAAATTAATTAATATTTTCTATTTCGCTCTACAAACAACAATATTGTTGCATATTTCACTGAATAGACTTATACAATTCATAATTCCAAAGCACAATGGCTTCTCGATTTGATTCCATCAGAATTTGTTAGCGCTAGTCACGCCCTTGGCCCTTTTCCGCACTGCGTGTGCTTTATACATGTCAAATCGTATTTTGAAATTTTCCAACAGCACTAAAACAATTTCGGAGTACGCAGCACCCTGGGGCAGCTCCAGGACAGGACTTTGCCACACCAGCGACTACGTCATGTGGCCGAACAACCGAGCAACGGGGCAACATGAAAAGCTGCTAACCGAGTGGGATTCGGGCAGGGATTGGCACTGGGATTGGGTTGGAAAAAAAAGCAGATAGCGAGAGAGAAAGGGGGTGAAAAAAAAGGAAAGTCAGGAACAAGCCATGGACCAAATGCTGCCCCGGCTCTGGTTATGGTTATGGTTCTGGATCTGCCTGCGTTGCGGCTCCCGCTGTGGTTGCACTTCATGGTGGAAAGGATGGAATCAGGCCTAGGCCAAACGGACCCAAAAATGTTCTGCAATATGCGTCGAGTTGGAAAATTCATCATAAATTCCATGCGACAACATGGGAACCCAACTTTTCATATGCTTTTCAAAATGCCGCACTGCCCGCGTCCCACGTCCCATATCCCAAGCAGTCATCCATCGCAACCCATTCCGTCCAGAACGTCCAACCTACTAACAGCTGCTGGCGATTTTTATTTATACATACGAACATATATACATATACGCCGGACAGACTGTTGCAACATCTCGACACGCCGAAGTGTGTTAAATGCATATTTGCAGAGTTTAAATTCCATAAACGACCGACTGACGACGACAATCGTCAGCAGCTGGCATAGTCAATTTTATATTTAACATTACACACCAACCCCTTGGCTGTTGGCCTTGTTAAACCAAATTTCGATTTGCATAAATGTCAGTTGGAGGTTGAAGAACCCATCAAAGCAGTGATGTCAAGTTTTGTTTTTTTTAAGGGTCAATCTTTGTTATTTTTCCAGGAGAAATGTAGGCAAACTTTCTATGAGTTTAATCTCTAGAATTATTTTGAGATAATTGAAGACAATCTTTAATACATTAGCATCAAATCATTTTTTTTTTTTTGTTAAATTATTTTTAAATTAAACTTTATGCTTTCTAAGCTGTGACACCTTTTCTTTTACTGATCAGAAATAAGATGTGATGTAGAATAATTAGAGAGAGACTTATATGTGATTTTTAGACTTTCTTTGTATAATTCAAGTTTAGGATATATAACTGTGCAGTTTATTGTTATTTAATAAAATATGACATTTTAACCTAGTATAAATTAAGATTTCTGATGTTTCTTTTCCTCCGATTTTAAAAATCATTTTTGCCAGCACTCGCTGACTTTTTTTTATAAATTTCTTTATGTCAATTTTTGTGGTCTTTCATTTTTTATCGTCTCCGAAGTTTAACAACTCTCAGTCTGCAATTATAACTATCTACGCTAGGGTTAAGGTTTTACGACTGAGGCGATGGTAAAGCGTTTTTATGACCGCTCCCGCTGCCCTTATGTACCATCATTATGTCGCCTTATCCCTTTAAAGCCGGCAATTGCCGTCGTTCGTGTCGTCAATTGAAATTGCTTGGCATCAGTGCAAGTTGCCAGTTGACATTACACGCTGCCTGCCGCTCCCCATATTCATCACACACAGCACACACACGACACACACGCAATCCCCGATGCACGCACCAAAGTTTGTCAATCTGCCAGCAAATGACATGCATCGACGCCGGCGAAGAGTCCTTGAAGGAGCTGAACTGCTGGTATGCGCTGCGGGGGTGCGAGGTGTTTTCGGGGTGCCTCCTAAGGGGTGCTTAAAAGTATGCAACACTTGACGCGCACTGCACGATGCTGACGTGCCAATGTCACAATTATTTAGACAAACCCCCTCACCCGCCCTAAGCCTTATGGCACGGCTTATGAAACACTTTTCGATGGGTAACTCTAGGGAAAGGGAGAAGTGGATAATGCACTCGGAATAATTGAGTATTACATATAGAAATTGTTTACAAATCTTAAAGAACAAATAAAAAGGCGAAAAACTAAAAGTATAAATTTATAATAACTATAAATTTATTTTATGTTGTAATCAATCGATGTTGGTTCAAATTACAAAGAAAAAATTACACGCTTTATCCCATATATGTAATTTTCATCGGTCCTTTTGATTTCGTATTCCCTATGCCTTTAGATTGTTCTCTTGCATAAGTTCCTAGACCAGTTTTTCTAAAATATTTTTTAACTGCAACTAACTTCTTGTTTTGTTAAGTGATGGCCCTCGTATCCGTTGCAACTACTGCAAACTTCACATGCCCCGCGATGAGAGGTGAGACCCCGACGGAAATCACTAGAGAAACTTTTTTAATGGAATCAAATCAAATTGTTCGGAAGCTGTAAAAAGCGATTGCACGGAAGCATTTTGAGTTGTTGACAGCCAACAACGACGACAACGGCTTCGACAGCCGCCAACAGTCATCGAGGTGCAAAAAGCGACACCAGAAAACTTGCCAAAGTAACGCAAACTGAAAATTCTAAAAAAAAAAAAAATGAAAAACTCAAATAAAAAACGAATTTGGGGGCGTGACGAAGGCGGTGGGGAGGCATCATAAGTACACACTTGAGGGGAAGCTCGGCTACATCGTCAATAGAGCATAAAGTGTGCGCTTGTCCACGCCCATTTAAAGCTCTGCCACCAAAGGGAGGCCAACGGAGCACTCGAAGAAATATATTCAATCTATTCAGAAAACAATATTATGATATAAATTATTAAAAATTTTTTTTTAAGAGGAAGTACAATTTATGTGAAAAACCTTCAGAAAAAACATGATAATTCAACAGCAATAACACACACTCCAGTCACCATTGATCACATCCTCAACTATTGTCCGACTATAGCCCATTTG